>JANFCV010000439.1:0-123624 GCA_024500475.1 Phthorimaea operculella | reverse complement strand
ATACAGGGTGTGTATTAGCACAGAAAACTAAATAAGTATGTACAGACATACATGAAACTACCGTGTAGTACTCAATACGTGCATTCAGAGATTACTCTTAGGTTAAATCGACTTTGATTTATCTAGAATTTTTCATGTTAATATATGGTACCATTACTCAAGTTTACAACACTGACAAGGGTATTACGCCCCAAAAGATTAAAAAAATAAGCAATACTACTTTAACCTTAGACTTGTGACATTCAGTGTCCCACTCGAATAGAAGAAAGAAGAAGATTGAAATTCTCGAACTTCTTAAAAATACATAAAACCAGATTAGTTTCCGGTTGTACCCTGTAGGTTTACCACTCTACGTCTCGCAGATCCATACAGCTTGAATTTGAACTCCGGATTCAATTCAAACATTACGTGATCCGTGAATACGCCGTACGAAACCGAGTCAGTAGTTGTGGCGCGACCACAGACCAAATAACCACAGACACCGGAGACCGAATTCACGCTACAGTGGGAGTTCTCTCGTGTATTATTGTGTATAGCACACGTATGTGTGTATAACTGTGTGTTATTTTATATTAAAAAAATGTAGTCTTCTTTTCTTTTTTATGTATGATGTTTCAATTAGATGCAATAAACTTTTTATCTGTCGATTCTTCCGAATTAATGTTCCGCTAACTATGATTGAAAATAATAGGTTCAAAAAGTAAACGAAATTTCATTAGATGTGACACAAATCGTCAAGAATAGAATAATATACCTACAATCTTTAATAAAATATTCTCAAGTTTAGAAAACAACCTAGGAATTTGAAAATAACATACCTAAAAGATTTATTTTTTATGCGTCTGTTGTCAAATTTCCATACTAAATTACTAAACTTGCCTAAAGTTATCTAAACTATACCTTACACTATACACAAATAAGTAGAGTTCAAGTCATGTGACATACGCATATTTCAAATAACGTTTCCTCTCTGTCGTATCCTCGTATATCTCGTGTTCATATCGGAAAAGACATTTTGCGTCAATATTTGCTTTTAGAGAACTTGCGAAATTTATACTGCAGGTAGGATTTTTCCAGCTCTGCAAAGTGATGTAACTATAAACCTTTGAAGTGTTTTAAAATTTGGTATTTAATTTCATTCATAGTTTATTTATGGTATTCCGCAAAAATATTTGCGTATTGACATACCTACGCAAACAGAGTAACCTAGGTATTTGTGAAACAATCTGCAATCCCGTTTATTTAAACATAATCTCATGTTAACAATCATGATCCCTATGCTCAACCAATAAAATAAACAATATTTAATTCGAATACTTTCTTTAGGTATCGCCATCAAATCAACCTGTCGTGTTACCCAGGTTCCTAGAGGCACCGGCACTTATAGCCTTAGCGGCTCGCTGGCCGAATGTATGGAACATGCTGCACCTGAGAGAAGAGTTCTGAAATTTGGTACACTTAATCTTTAGGGTAAATGAATCGATTTGACCCGTAGTACACAATTTTAAAAAAATCCTATGAGGAGTAATGACGTCATCTTTTTTTGTATGGCAAATTTTTTTTTTGTTTCAAAACCTATCGTGTGTGGTATCAAATGAAAGGCCTTGCTAAGCCGATTCTAAAAATATATGACATTATTATATTTAAGTCACTTGTATAAAATTAAATAGGAAATAATTCTCAAAACATGCCACGTTTGGGCTTCTCCAGGTATGATACGGTTGAATCATTACTTATGAAATATACGTAATAAAATGTGTAATATCCTCATCTCTAACCTCAAGAAAGGTACTACGGATTTTTTGTCTTTAAGTAATTTTTTTTTAATTTTAAAGTTACAGAAATTTATGTAAACGCACTTAGTTGAAAATTGGCATCAAAAGTTCAATTTTGGTCACCGAGGATGATAAAAATAAAGCCAGATGAGATTTAAATCATATGTACATCATATTCGTTTTGCAGAAAACATGTTATATGCTTCGGAGGGCACGGTTAACCCTCGGCCCCATCGTAGTCGCTCTCTATGAATAATTAGACGGTGGCGGTCGAACAGGGTCGATAGTTAGGGGCCGAATAGTAACCATGGTTCATCGGGTCGTTCGTAGACTCAGTGTCCCACTTGACAGAACAAGATTTATTAATTATAAGATGATAAATACAGATGCGAGAGGAGTTTTGGTTCATCTTTATAATTTTCATTTGTCTATACACACATTATTTCCACACCAGCATCCTTACATTTATTCCCAGGGTATCCATCACCTTCATTAGCTATTTGCCAGCAGAAATGTCCCGCCGTGCTAAATATTCTTTTTCTTGAGGCCATATGTATATTTCATGTACCTATTTAAGCTGGGCTATTTTTGATACACCTGATGGTCTACATCAGGTTTTCAAAACCTTTGATTTCTAATTGCTAGCAGGAGGGCCCAATCAATCTGAATTATTTTTGCTTCGGGGCCGTATATGTATCTCCTGTAGTTCTCCAAACCTTCGATTTATATTTTCCAGCAGACACGTCCCACCGCGCTGAACAATTTTTGCTTTGGGACTATATAATATGTGTCTCCTGTAGTTTTGCTGGGCTCTTGGAGGTGCACCTGGTGGTCCACATAAGGTTCTCCAAACCTTCGATCTATGTTTGCCAGCAGAAGCATTCCATGATGCTAAACAATTCTTGCTTTGGTGCCATAAATGTATCTCCTATTGTTTAGCTGGGCTCGTGGTTGTGCTTCTAGTGGTACACATCAGGTACTCCAGTCCCTCAAGTGGAGAAAAAAAGTTGCCTTTACCTTCTTCAATGCGATAGCAATCTTTGTACCAAATTTTATCAAAATCCGTTCAGTAGTTTTTCAGGATGCTGTCACACACAAACATCTAAACGAATAAATATGTAAATACTTTTGAAACGTGTTTTGTTATCAATTTCAAGAATTTGCTGACAATTTATTTTCCAATATCTTTTATGTACAGGCTTTCGACCCTCTACAACTTTATTATTATGTATAGATTCCGTTAATTTTGCCGGTGTGTGTTTAATGTGTGTATAGAGAAATGATCACTATAACCATCAATCGAAAACTTCTCTCGCATTTGTATTTATCATCCTATAATGGGGCTTTTTCTGTTGACAGTTCTCTTAGGCTCTCTTGGTAGTTCTGAATTACAAACTAGAGGGCGCTGCGCAAGATGTAAAATTTTGTCATTTGAGTGATATTGACAGTTGCTATTGCTATAGTCGGTCGCGTGCTGTGTATGCTAAAATAATTTGCCGAACCGGAATGCGATTTAATAGGTATCTAACTGATTGATTATGAGGTTACAAGGAAAGGAAACGAAAGGAACGTCTTTTTCCGTCTTTCGCAGCGCCCTCTAGTTTGTAATTCAGAACTACCAAGACCCTTAGGGAACTGTCATTACTGTCAACAGAAAAAGCCCCATTAATATAAATCTTGTTCTGGAAAGTGAGACACCGAGTCTACGAACAACCCGATGAACCATGGTTACTATTCAGCCCCTAACTGACGACCCTGACAGACCGCCGCCGTCTTATTATTCATAGAGAGCGACTGCTATGGGGCCGACGGTTAACCGTGCCCTCCGAAGCACATAACATTCTTTTTGCAAAACGAATATGATGTGATGTACATAATAATATGATTGGAATCTCATTTGGCTATATTTTTATCATTCTCGGTGTCCAAAATTGAACTTTCGATGCCAAATTTCAACTAAGTGTGTTTTCATAAATTTCTGTAACTTTAAAATTAAAAAAAATTACTTAAAGACAAAAAATCCGTAGTACCTTTCTTGAGGTTAGAGATGAGGATATTTATTTATTTTATTTTATTTTATTATTCTTAGGAAGACTAACAGCCAAATATATAAACGTGTTAACAATTTTGAATAAACATATGCTAATAATAAGTCTCCGAACTTATAATCTTATAAAATATCACACATTATATTCCGTATATTTCATAAGTAATGATTCAACCGTATCATACCTGGAGAAGCCCAAACGTGGCATGTTTTGAGAATTATTTCCTATTTAATTTTATACAAGTGACTTAAATATAATAATGTCATATATTTTTAGAATCGGCTTAGCAAGGCCTTTCATTTGATACCACACACAATAGGTATTGAAACAAAATTTTTTTTTTCCCATACAAAAAAAAGATGACGTCATTACTCCTCATAGGATTTTTTTTAAATTGTATAGTACGGGTCAAATCGATTCATTTACCCTAAAGATTAAGTGTACCAAATTTCAGAACAGGTGCAGCATGTTTTGAACTACCGCTAGGACTATTAGGGAACCGAGGTAACCGCAGGTGTAACTTAGTAGCTAGGTAGGGTGGAGTGGTCTCGCTAGCACGAGTGCCTGTGGCCCCTGGGGGCGTGAGTGAGTAGGTGTGGGTAGAGTGTCCTGTGTGTAGGCGCCCTAACAAGCCTGGTGCCCTCACATGCAGCGGGGGCCGTGGCAGGAAAAGATAGTACATAGAAGAGAGGGCTTTTATTAACTACAGATAATCAAAAGACCTCCTAGAACGGAAGAGGGTCTCGAAAGGTAGCGCGTGGCACTCATAGGGTGTCTGTCCTCTTGGCACTCGCTGGGCATCCGTGGAGCGTAGGGCGCAGACCGAGGACTGGTTCAGAGGACTTGAGTCTTCGGCGCGGAGACCACGACGTAATGCGCTTCGGCAAACATAATTGCAGACTTGCTGTATTAGGTTTTCTTGTCAGTATTCGTAATCTTGAGTTTTTGCTGAAGTCTTCAGTGGCTGATCAAGAACTGTCAGGTTGGCAGCAGACGGGGCTTTTATATGCTTGCTAGGTGTTCGAGAATGTTCCAGTCTTCATTCTGATTTCGAATTTCAAAACCTTGAGATTTGTCAGCGGCCAGTCTTCCAGCAAGTTGCCAGTGTTGATGGTGGAGGTTTGTCGCCCTGATGATGTAGTGGTTTGTCCAGGCGACGAGGGCAGTCCTGTGGCTTCGGAGGGCTCGGAGGTCTCGTTTCCAGGAGGAGTGAAAGAGTGCCAGCGCGAGATAAATTTAGAATCGGGTACCAGGAGGTCAGAAATTAGAAAGAGGTAGTGGGCTATAGTACAATAACTTTTTAGTACAGAACTACGCGGCTCTATAAGATAGCCGTCAAACTTGAGACGTTGACATTTTGTCAATAGTGTAAATAAATAAATCGTCAAGCAAGAAAATGATAAAATTATAAATAAATTTACAGAAATTCAAAGAAAACAGCATAGAATGCTATAAACCTACCCGTTTAAGTAACCAACTCATACTGGTTTTTCGTACAAAATACTAAGAAAACCAGTACCAAACATATATGCCTACACAAAGACATTTTATTATAGACACGGTACCTCCATACACAGATGAACTTAAATATGTAGACTAGCTACAGATACGACAGTCACTTGTCCCACTACCACAGATTACATATCCCACTACATTATTGTTCATCTCTTGGCGCTAGTGTCGCGCATTAACCATAGATGTTAATTAGGACCATAAGGAGATAGTAAATCCAAAAAGGTAGTATAATTAATAGTGCTGTCCATCGAAACATTTATCGCCATCGATTATTAGTGCTGTGCGGTCATTATCGATAAAACTGCGGCGTTCTACTGTAGCGTATACTGTATTGATGTTGATTAAATAATAAGAAATTGTGAATAAAACTTCAGAAAATGGAAATAAATTGTCAGTTTATTAAATTTTCAAAATACATTTATTCAAAGTAGTTTACAAACTTACCACATTACCACTTACAAAGAGTTTTATCGGAAATTTCCATTGCGATGTTTGATAACAATTATTTCAACATACATGATAAAGTTATTTCGGCCTGGCGTTTTAGGTAGATGTAGAAGCTTGTACAGTTTTCACAAAAATGGGCGAAGGTTGCACATGAATATTTGCTTTTCCCACAAATTAGGTGAGGTCAGAATCATCATCATTATCATAAAATCGGGTCTTGAAGTAATTATGGTCACTCAAAGCATTTTGATCTGAAAGGAAAACCCTTCATGTTAAATAAATAATTAAATGCAGCAAATTGTACACAAAAAATTGCACTGCTCACTTATGCACACACAAAGAACCACGAGCAAACATATCCAAATGAAGAATCATCATATTTAGGTAATCACCCCGTAACCTAAAAAGGTACAGCTTACCTACCACGTTTCAGGTCATGGTCCACGCATCCGAAGGTTTTGCGAAGGTAGAATCTCTTATCAACAACTTGAGAAATAAATAATGCGCGAATAAATCCACTAAAGCAAAGTAAATTTCACCGAAAATTTAATCAACAACAGACGCCACTTTTAAATTTTTATAAGTGTTGTCATTGAAGTGTCTTTGTCACAGATGAATTGACTGACAATAATTTTTTCATTCCAAATTTAAATTCTGCCGCCACAGTCAAATAAGCGATAGCAGCGACGAGCGTCGAAATTTGGAACTACAACTGACACCCCCCCTGCCTCCATACTGCGTGTACAAAATAGTTGTTCCGTGAAATTCAGTGACACATCTCGTATGACTATTTTGACATATCTTGACATAGTAAAACAAAACATATGCGAAATGAACCAAAAAATTGGCAGATCATAAGTGTGAAAGAGATATACTATAATTTTCTTCCAAAAATGATTAAGCGTTTACAAACAGAAGTGCCAATATGATATTGCATGAAGTAATTGATGTTATTCGTACCTAATTTTCTATATTTCCTATTATAAGTGTATAGACACACTACCACAGAATATATAATAACACTACGCCCTATATCCAATCGCGAATCCAGTCGCGTAAAGTAAGGCCAACCCGACGAGATAAAAAATGTAAACAAACCAGAAAGAGACAACTGACATTATACCATATGACAGATAAGGGCAGATAGTCATAGCTGTCACAGAGTCATAGTAAAAGTGTTTACATTATTTATCTCGTTTCGTTAACCATAGTAATTTGATCGTAATGTATAGAGGCACTTATAAGGTTTTCCTAATAGATTAGCAGATATTGTAGCTTAGATGTAGATTGTAGATGTAGGGGAGCGCACCTCCCCTCGCCACTCGCTAGGTGACGTGATTAGCACATTCCTCCATGCGTGTACTACCTGTGGCCTATGCATCGAAACTACAAGCTACAATTCTACTGAATTTGTTGTACATTGCGTAGTCGGTTAGCCATTATTATCCCATTATTAAACCGGCTACGCAATGTACATCGAATATCACCTATAGGATTGTAGCCTGTGGTTTCAAAAAACCGGGCACTGGCGTCATTAGTTTGAATTTATGTAATTTGTCTTTATGTGATAAATGATACTAGCATCATCATTAGGTACCTATTTCAAAAGAATAATAGAAAGAATAAGTTTTTAAAATTAATAATTGTTTTCAAATTACATTAACAACAATTTACACTCCCTCAAAAAAGCTTAGTTTATTTCTTATCTGCTTTATATTTACAACAATTTACATTCCCTCAAACAAGCTTAAATTGTGCCTAATATTTTCAAAAATTAACTCTGCTTCAAACAAGCTTAGTTTATTATATTATAATATATTATATTATAATAATAAAATAAAATATTTGTTTTTTTTTATTTATTTATAACTTATTTATTTATACTATATTATAAAATATGCAACTTCCATAAAAAAATACATCAATGAAATAAAAACAATTTTTCTATTTAACCTACTGCCTTCTGTACTATCTGTTAGTCTATGAGCTAACATCATCTTTGACCAAAACCGTGCACTATCTTTGTCGCATATATATGATGCATACATTTTCTATCCCTTTCATCTTTCGCGAACTAGAATAACTGTTTTTTAAATGTGAAACAATAGTAATTATTAATAACTTTCCTGTGATACGATATACCATTAGCTTTAAGAGCATTTCGGGGATGACTCGGACATTTTGCAAACACACAAGCAGGCATTCTGTATTTTTTTTGGAATATTTTCGCTTGTACAGCTCATAGCCTGACCAAAGCCTGACTGACGCAAGACTGTCACATTGGTCTCCCGGAGACCAATTTGAAGGAACAACTTTTTGCTCAGGTGGCGTATCTACAACCTAGAACCTACATATAATATCATTGTGCCTACATTAACTTATGCGCTTGATTGCTAGAATAATGTGCCTCGGCTACTCACCTCCCATACACGTCTGACTGATAGAGAGCTTCCCACAACACTTCACCATAATTGAAATCCCACTGAAGTCTCTATATTATAACTACGAACTTATGGTTCGAAATATATGATTAGAAGTATGGTTATGCTTATACGAAAAAGCCATGCAAATACTTTGTGTCTCGAAAAAGAGTTTTTATGTCAACAATATTTTGACAGGAAAAGTTTAAATCGCAATTTTTTATTTATATAGTAAATGTGACGCCCACGCCTTGTCCGCTTTCCGGAAAAATACGCTAAATTAAGCTATTATATATAATGAAGATGATTATACGTTATGACGTGACGTCGCTTAACTCGTCAATTTGTCGTGTCGTGAAATTTTGAATAAAGTTTACTTTCTAAAATATATAGCCACTTTGTAATTTGTACTGTAATAGCCAACGGATCATACAATAAATATAAATTCAAGCATATCATTGTTAGTGCATACTGTCTGCACGTCACGAATTTATAACATTTTTACGTGTACCCAAGAGTGCGATACTAAAAACGATTATGTTATGTAAAAAGCGGGGTCGCAAAGTTGGATTGTATGTAAATGTTTAGAAAACCGTTCAGAAGAACGATCAAGTTTATGTTACTTCCTCGTACAAACTTATAAGGGTCGCTTGTCTCAGTATTTGATTACAAAAAGGGTTTTGATTGTATCTATATTTAGTAAAAGGGATCAAGTATTTTTATAATGACTCAAAATGTTAAATAGGGCTCTTATTTATACTCTTACCGCATTCTCTGAAACCCTTAATTTAATGCTTTTAAATCAGGCCGCAAAAGTATAACAGGTATTTCAAAAACCAACTGCGTATCTGTGTTTAGTACCTGTATAAATCCCTAGATAAAACCTCTATCACCAGGGTTCCTATACATCATCAATTAAGTGTTCCACGAAACATGTAGGAGACAGGGAGAGAAGGGAAAAAATAGTGGTTATTTTGCATTATTTCCTGTTCCTGAATTTATTTCGTCCCACAAACCACTATTGTACGTGCTTCTGCATACATTAGTTAACACGTTTGTTTCGTCCTTCAGGTTGTTCGTCAATTTGATTGCCAACTCATACATTCAGAAAACTGGTCTAGACTAGCCTGTATCCAATTCATTGTCAGTAGATAGTTCAGAACCAAAAAGTTTGTTAACTGTTTAAAAATAAAACTGATACATATTTGTTTTTATGTTTATGACGCAGGGCGTAGGTAAGTTATAAATAATAACGTAACAGGACACAAAAGTATTAACTGTGCACAGTTTGGAACTTTTCCCGCGAGTTTATAGGTTTTATTAATTAATACATTATTATTCATACATTTTATTAAAAAACTGGTTGTTTTAAAATTTAAAACCTACGCAAAAAAGCTCCGAGAGTACGTAAGAGCTTTTGGAACTTACAAAGCATTACCACATGACCATATCACAAATATCAATTTACGTCATTTTTCAAGATACTGTACCCTTAACGTCTGTGTCAAAGATATTGGAAATTACAGGAAATTCGCTGTAGTGGTCAAACGATTCTTTTTACCTATATCCTTTAGAGAACAGAGATTGTAAAGCTATTCACATTAGCTTTGATCAGAGAAAATCTTTTTAGAGCAAAGATAGCTTCCATTACACTACATAAGGTTTTGTATTATTTTTTCAATCCGTTGTGACCTTTGCCACTTTGCAGATAGTTAACGATTTTAAATCCTGCAAGAATGGAAATTAGATTTCGCTGAATTGTCGATAACCACAGGGACCGTACGAGGAAAATCTCTGTGACTAACTTTTGTTCTATGTTCCGTTAGATGTGATTTAAGGGCAAATTTACTGTCTAAAACTAAACCTTGCCCTAGCTCAATTCTGATATTTTTTTGTTTGTTTTATGCAGCTACCCAGTTTATTTTATATATTCTCTATCTACCTGACATCATACGAACATAAGTAATCAACGTTCTAGCGCCTTTACAGATTAGGAAATTTTAACAATTTTCTAATACTGCAGCTCGCAGTTAATTTGAAGTTCCTTTTTACATTTAAATGTTTGTTTTTATCATTTCTCACCGGTAGGCATCTTTGAGAACTATGAAAATCTATACCATTCCCTACCACCTAGTAGTTATTACTGAAATGTTCTTACACGAATACCACCGCGCCGGCTAGCAAAGGCAGGTAACACAATATTGGGCATCATATCGTCTCGTATCGCTCTCCAGAAGGGAAATGATAGGCATGACCCAATTTGCTCAGTGCCGATGTATCTGGGACGCATCACCGTAAAATCTATCAGTTTTTAGTTTGCGCCATTTAAAATGGCGTCCACTTTCAGTCAAAGCATTTTTGTGTTATTTATTGGATACAATAAAAATGTACACACACCCGCTGCAAATATCACACTATGCTTTTATACTATAACAGTCACGTAATATTCTAACTCTTTCACATCTCTTTCCTAACTTTATTTTTCGACAATCACTCTACCTGTCGAAAACCTATTCAATTTACCATTTTCATAATTTGTTTCTTTTTGTTACAGATTTGTTCCTGTTTTTTAAGATACTCCAAACACAGTCAAATATGGTGAGTAGATACTATTATTATAGTCTTTAATTAATTTAGGATAAATATAGATAGAGTGACAACAAATGATACTAAGTAGAATCTAAATAGAATCAAACATTAACGCCAAATAGTCTCTGCCACCCATAACGAAAATTAGAAAATCATCTGAAATTCAGTGATTCTTGGTTTCTTTACTTGTTTTAATTCGTGCTATCGCCAACATATCCACTTACTTATTTAAGGAATCGACTTATATTGGTTTTTCTTAGCATTTGTATGAAAAAACAGTAGTACCTACGGTTTAAAGTAGTACAGTTTCGTGGTGTAGCTAAACTTAATTCATACATGAATATAGAATGAAAAAAATTACATTCTTTTCTTTTACTGACTCAAAATCTGGTTTGGTCCCAATGCCTCAGATAATAAAAGTTGTAAAGAAGGGAAACATTTGAAAGTCCCAAGAGTAATCAAGTATCTGTTATTGTGTTCCACTGAATAGGAAATAACCTCCATTTGCCCGTGACCATTGTTGTGTCACTCACAATGTATCTAAACCTGTTCTTGAAATGTTTATAAATGTAAACGATACTGACTACGCTTGATGAGATTCTCCATGAAGATGAGTTAAGGGGTAAGAAAATAAATTCTTTCGAACTGGTATTTTTGAATAGTATTATTATATTATTTTTAAATATGATACCTTTTTAGTTCTGATGAAATTATGTTGTTAAAAACAGTTCAGTAATTTCGGAGCTGAATTTGAATCTTACTTTCTTACTAAAGTATCTAAGTGAAAAGTTTGTGTACGCACACCGTGTTCGTCCTATCTTCGATTAGGCCACTTTGAATTTGTTACTTTTGTTCCATGGAATTACGTAGGATTCATATTGTGATATAAATATGACAGATCTGTTGATATTTCAATTTTCAGTATGCGAACGCGTATTCATAGTAGATACAAATTATGCTGACTACCCAATTTAAACGCATATAAATAAATAGGTCATCCTCAGGTCATCCTAGTTATCAAACTAAGGTAGAATTTCACATCAAAGCAAACTGTGCAGCAAGTTTAAACTGAAACAAAAGTCAACCGATGCGGGCAGTGAAGAGCACAATGTAGATAGGGTACCCAAGTTTCAGATAGGTTGGTAGATAAGTATATTGGGTAAAATTTTACTAGTAACCCATAGTGCAGGCCGGGCTGGTTATAAGGAACTTTCCCCAAGGACCATCTAGGTGGAAAAATTCAAAAGTTTTGGGCCTCTTATGGTAACTCAAACCAGCTCATCGGCAATTTTGTATGGTAGGTCTGAATCTTTTTGTCATGTTTCGACTTTCTATAATTCTTGTACGAGGAAAGTTGTTTTTTATTATAAGCCTGACCTGTATTTTTGCTATCGGTCACTAGTCACCCTATATACTTAACTTTGTATTTCTATTGCTACAAAATCTTAAACACTATAGATCATACAATCAAAAATAATTAAGTTACCCTTTAACAAAAAGATTGCCTGCCCTTTGAAAGTGATTCGAACAAATCAATGTCACTTAAGTTGAGAGCCATACAGTAGTGTAAATCGTTTCCATGAAAATATTTCATACTCTATCTTAGTAGCAGAATTTAAAGGACTGAACTGAAAATATTAATTTCAATAGGTGAATTAGCACAAAAAATACTACACTTTCGTAAAAAAAAATACTGGTCGAAATATTAGTTATTTTTTTGGGTTTCACATAAAACTGTTGGCTTATAAAGATATTCGATTTTTTGTTGACGTTCTGTGTAAATAAAAGTCGCAAGTATCCATTCTGCAAGTTGAGTGGAGAGCAGTACAATGCAGTCGGACGTTGGCCGTTGGGGAACGGACGCCGCACTTCCGCTGCGCCGTGCCTCCCAGCGACAATATTTGCTCGGAGACACCGATCACTTTGGCCTCTTGGCAACTATAGAGTAAGAAATAATTATGACAGGAGCACAGAACATGGTAAAAGCCAGTATAGGTAGCTCTACTGAAGCCGAAAGCAAGTCGAGTGGAGAGCAGTACAATGCAGTCGGACGTTGGCCGTTGGGGAGCGGACGGTGCAGTTCCGCTGCGCCGTGCTTCACAGCGACAATATTTGCTCGGAGACACCGATCACTCTGGCCTCATGAAATAATAAAGCAGGAGCACAAAACATGGTTAACGCCAGTATAGGTAGCTATAAATGAGGAAGGGCTACCTTTAAACAAAAGTAGGCCGGAGTGAAAAATGTCCTAACTGGTAGTAAATTGATGTGAGAGTATGGATTTGTAAATTTTTGTAAGTGAAGCCGACGGGAATCGGCATGTATGGACCCTTCGCCTCTTGTAGTTACAATGCAATACAATGCGGCCGAATGAGGGCCGTTCGCAAGCCGACGGTGCACTTCCTTTCTCCCAGCGACAATATTTGCTCGGAGACACCGATCACTTTGGTCTCTTGACAACTATACCGGGAGTAACGGAAAGGGTATAACAAGCCGAAAGGAGGTCAAGGTACTCATAAAACTGAACAACTTTCCCCATGGAACATGGGTCGAAATATGAAAAAAAAAATTTGGACCTCCCATAGTAAATCAACTAGGTCATCGGCGATTTTGTATGGGAGGTCCAAATTTTTTTTATATTTCGACCCATGTTCCATGGAAAAGTTGTTCAGTTTCATGAGTACCTTGACCTCGCTCGGCTTTCCGTTATAGTGTCAAGAGAGAAAGTGATCGGTGTCTCCGAGCAATGTTGTCGCTGGGAAAAGTCACCGTCGGCAAACCTCATTCGGCCGCTGCATTGCACTACAAGAGGCGAAGGGTCCATACATGCCGATTCCCGTCGGCTTCACTTACAAAAATTTACAAATCCATACTCTTCTGTTACTCCCTGTATAGTGATCATCATCATCATCAGCCCACATCCATCTACTGCAGGGTATAGGCCTCTTCTCTATTTCGCCACTCCTCACGGTCCTGTAGAATAGAGTAAGAAATAATTATAACAAGTGTTAGCAGGAGCACAGGACATGGTAAAAGCCAGTATAGGTAGCTACAGAAGCAGAATAAAAGTAAATTAACAGTGCGTTACAATGCTTTCTGCCTCCTAGCGACAATATTTGCTCGGAGACACTCACTCTGGGCTCTTTTTTAGCAAGTTTAGAGATGCAAGAACTAAAAATGTTATGCAACGAGAAATTATTTTTTAACAACAAATATTTAAAACATACTTTGGGACCATATGCAATGTCACAACAACCATGTGACGCAATGTTTGTGCGTCATTCATTCGATTCACCGCCCTACCTTCATACGAATACGGTTTATGTCAAACAGCATCGCACAACGCTGCGTCGACGGATGCGTCTGTCAAACCGTTTGACATAAACCGTATTCGTATGAAAATAAGGTGGAAAATCGAACAAACGACGCACAAACGGACGTTACCGTGTAATTCTCGCCTTAGAGTTTCGTAGTTGACTATAATTTATGTATGTCAACACCACAAAAAATTACCACATTGAATCAGAACTGCCTAGTAGCGTGCGTGGTGTTTGTTTTATCGTATCTCATACATACTGTTTGCATGCCGTTACGCAAGTTTGGGAGGGGCTATGACTGAAGGTATGTAGTTAGTGACATAATTATACTTAGTTTAATAGTATCGTATTCATTTGGCATTATTATAGCAAAGCCAAGATTACAAAAGAATAACATGTTGCTGGAACGCATCTGTGTTACGATTATACAAGTAGATAGTACTCTTTTGAAATGATAAGTAGCAGCGAATGAAACATCTTGCACTGTACTCGCCAATCCGTCTGCCAAACGTTGTGAGTATGGCAATCAATACCCCCGAAAGGAGGAGGCCCATGTCCCACAGTGGGGTGCTGTAGCTATAGTTGTAGACATACATACACATATCACGCATATATCCCTTGCAGTGTATGCAGACCGCAAACAGCTATAAAAACGGCCATTTACACCACGTCTGAGAGTCATTCAGAAGACTGTGTATCTCCATAGCGACAGTTTATGAACTACGGGCCGGCACAACACAGCAGTATAGTAGTATATATGGTGACATTTTACTAATGACCGATAGCGAAAACTCAGAAGCGGCTGGTGATAAGAAACAACTTTCCCCAAGGAACATAGGTCGAAATACGAAAAAATCTTTTTGACCTCCCATAGTAATTCAAATCAGCTGATCGGCAACTTTGTATGGGAGGCCTAAATTTTTTTCGTATTTCGACCTATGTTCCTTGGGAAAATTTGTTCCTATGACCAGCCAGTTCTGAGTTTTCGCTATCGGTCACTAGTGAAATTTCACCAGATATTGCGATTCCCCAAACCAGTCAGTCTATAACGGTATCCGTCTGTGCTGCTTCAACTTCCGTCGCTGCCGGTGACACTTGTTGCTTCCAATATTCCTGACACTCGCCGATTCAACTTTGCACTTTCCAACCAGAAAACCATCAATATCTCAATTTTATCAGCGACAAATAGTGCACTCTGAGGTTTTTCCTCAGGAATAAGATGTTTTCACTATAAAAAGTATACAGGGTCGTCAGTTTCATTGCTCGGGTATAAAAGTTCTCCTATATAGAAAGCATGTTTAAAATCAGACCAATAGGTATTGATTACATCATCAACATCGACTAAATTAATCATCATCATTGTTTGTGAGTAGAGAGAGACAAGAAACAAGCAAACTCATCTTGTAACAAAAAATACTTAAAATACAGAGGACTTTTATTAAAGGCAATGTAAAAAGTAACTACAAAGAGAGAACGTTAATTTTATAAAATATCGCATAAATAAAAACTACACACCTGACTTTACCATAAATATTAAACTATCTATCATGTAGTAAATTCTTTTAAACCTGACTATCCCTGCTGTATCTGTAGTTTTACCCTAAGGTTTTACCTACCTACGTCAATTTGACATAATCCACGATTTACAGATTCCCAAGACCTCCTTCAGAGCAAATCCATTCGTCTAGCCTACGATTTGAAACTTGGAGGAAATTTATAGCTCAGAACTTATTGAAAGGTCTGTAAGGGCTGAATAAGATTCGATTAAACTTTTTGTCGATCGAAGTTGAGGCTTTTCAGCTGCACCAACTTTCGCGTCCGGCCGTTGATGAATTTCATAATAAACTCTAATTAACTTCTCATGTTTAGAAATACAGAAATTAATAAATATGTATTATCGTGAACTTGATTGAGTTAAATTGTGGCAAGTATAACTTTTTGTATGATTGAAACAGGGCAGTTATTAATTCAGTTCACAAACGACTCGATAAAGCGTTGACGCAGCAGAAACTTGTTAAATCTGCCTTCCAAACCACAGAAACATCTTTGTTACGGGTGACTAGTTGGTTCAGAGAGTCAGCACAGTCCTAACTAACTTGTAACAATCTCACAAAGTGTTAAATTGACAAGTATTAACTACGCTACGCCGTAGCAAATCGCTACGAGACAAGCACCATCGTAAATATCTCACTACGACCCACGTTTAAAATAACTATATAAAGTCTTCACTAACACATTAATTTCCCATAATATATAGGACCAACTTTTACTGGTTTTTCGTACAAATAATAATAAACACTTGTATAAGTTGAACCTTCAAATGGGTAGGTTTATGTGCTAGCGATATACAAACCCTTAGATTTTAAATCAAATACTAACTGGAACATCCCGAATTGGCAACATTATTGTTGACATCCTGCTCTTATTTCTTACAATATGATAAAGAGGCAAACAATAATGTTGCCAATTCGGGACATTTTCTTAATCTGCGCCGGTACCAATACATATTAGTGTGTTCATAAATAACTAAGCTAGACGAATTTCCATCTAGGTAGGTACTACACAACTCTCTATTGTTATGCTCCTCAACTTACGATACATGATCCCGTGTGGAATCCATCAACGTAGGATAATACTATTAAGAGAGGTCTTTCTCGGAAAACCTTCGTAAAAAGACCCGATAAAGGTGATTGATCTATTATCCCACAAAAGAGTACATTGTCTATTTTTATTATTTTTGATGAAGGCAACTTTGTGGAGAAATGTTATTAATAATAGCAATACATAAGACGCAAACGAAGAGGTATAAATATTTTAAGGCCGTGTTCTACTCACAAAACTGAACAACTTTTATTGGAAACTCTTCTTGGAGTGACGGAAAATAGAGATTCGAGCCTCCCATAAAAATATGTTTCAAAAGTTCGACACTTAGAACGGGAGCACGAATTTTTTTTTATAATTCGATGGAAAGATTCTAAAAAAAGTTGTTCAGTTTAGTGAGTAGAACACGCCCTTAAAATATATGTAGTTATTAAATTTAACCATTTACACTTTGATGTTCTATTATTTTATTTATTATAGGGCAACCAACAAGTAACATACTTAATAGAATTACACATAGAAACAATTTCGTTACATGCCTAAGTGGTTCCTTGATTATAGGTTGCCCAGACATACTCCAGACGTACATCTTATAGTATTTTTAGTAAGCTATTACTGCAAATAAAAATCCAGTTAGTTTAAAAATAACAACAAAATATAAGTAACCAAAAACCAAAGGTAACGCAGCGTTGTGCGATGCGCTAGCGAATGCATCTGTCAAATCGTTGGATATAAACTATATTTGTAATATGTATAAGGGATTTCACATTTTCCTAACGCATATTTCACGCAGCGCCAATATAGCGCAGCAACGGACAATACGTGTAATTCGCACCTTATTAGTAGTACCTAACTCCCTGGTAGGTTGTTTGTGTGTGTGTAGCTGGTATATAAATAGGTTAACGAAACAATTTTATGATACAGTGGTAACTTATTACTTTACCCTTTTATGACAGTAGCGTTTGCTAGCATAGAGATCACAATACCTTGTTTACACCAATTTACTGCGGCAAATGATTGCAGCATCAGTATCAAAACAAGCCAATGTTCCCGGAACAATCGTTCAATCTATTGGCCGACAGCGATCAAACGTAATCAATTGGGAGACAATTAGTGAGGCAGCCGGGGCAAGGTGGAATAGTGGTTCAACGTGCACGTCAATCAATCAGACGTACACACCGTACGTACTGCATATTCATATCTACTGAACTATCTTGACAGTATTGTATTTTGCTTGTATAACAATGCGTCAACTAACAGACATCTTGTTAACAATACATTTAAGCTTAATTGGATTTCGACATGTTCAAATATACGCAAAGAAATCAAACATGAGTTGCATTTGCATAAAGGTCTCAAAATCTACTGTTTTTTGTAAAGTGAGTTTAAGATAATTTTTACCTAAAACTACATACATACTTCCATATATCACGCCTATATCCCTTGCGGGGTAGGCAGAGCGTAAACGGCTGTAAAAACGGCCATTTACACCACGTCTGACAAAATTTTGAGAGTCATTCAGAAGATTGGGTATCATTATAGTGAAAGGTGGTCAGCCTATCGCCTAAAATTGCAATACATCAACTCTCAAATTCCTTAGTTCGGTTCTCACAACACGCTCACGGTAAAGATATGGGGTGATACGGGAAATATATGGGGTCAGGGTCATGCTGTTCTTAACCGTGTGATGCTATTCTCAGCCAGCACCACACGTCTAAGAATAGTATCATGCACCCAAAACTACAATGCTGATTTTAACTTAAAACCTATTTACTGAAAAAATGCTGAACTTGACCTAAAGCATTACGAAAACGTTTACCTATAAGTACTTGAATTACTGATAAAAAAATTAAAAATTAGTGGACTATTATAATAACATATTTTAGATGTATAATGTGATTACTAAATACACTGCTACCGAATATACAATTTTATACAGCAGATGAGCAATCTCATAGAGATATGGTGTTGTTTTTAAGATGAAGCTATTTAGACGACGCAGGGTAAGAATAACATTGCTTTTTATGTGTAGAATCTGCGAGCGCAACCACATTATTCTCGGCAAGGTAATCTCTCTAGTCGTGGTTAAGGCGACCTTTGTAGCAAAAACCCACTCCAATTTACTAGATAAAAGAACATATTTGAATATACTTTTTTTTTAATATCAAGGTAAAGAGCTAAAACTTGAAGTTTGTTTAAGAACTGTGGTATAAGTATTCAGACATCATCTAGTAATACAGGAATAATAAAAAGTAAAACCTTTTTGACAAGATGTAAAAACTGTATACGGTTTTGAAGTCGACTCTCTCTCTCTCTATTAGATTGATCTCTAATTAAAAGATTTCATTTTTAAGTAATACCTGTCTACTTTAATTAAGATTTTCCAGAAATTCGATAGGTATTTTGGTTTACTAACTATTTACGTCTCAAAGTAAAAGTACGACAATTTAAACGAGTAAGTTAAAATTTCGAAAAATTAAAAGCTTGAGTACCAAATTTTTGCTGCGGTGGAAAAATTTTCAAGTTTTACAAAAATTAAAAGCTTATAAATACACCGCAAAACAACTCAATATACCTACTCATTTATTGGTAGGTAAAATAGTTTTAAAACTGAATTTTCACAATACGTAAAAAAAGTTTGAATGCTTAAAGTATATTAGAATGTAGACCACGTAAAAGTAAACACTAAATTGACTTTCATTAGGAGTTACCATTTTACCCTGACCTTCCGACATAGACGCGGCCATTTCTTTTTATTTCAAACTAATCTTGGTTTTAAACGACTCTTTGTGTCTCGGTGTTGCCTTCCTTCTTGTTATGTAAATATCTACACGTGGATTGCTAGTAGTCTAAGAAAATGGAAGAAAAAAAAATACAGATTTTTTTTTGGGTGCGTGAGATGTGACACGAGTGGGTTAAACCTTTTCCTAAACCAGGTGGCGTAAAAATTGTTAAAATAAATTAAGAAGTATTAAGTGTTAAAAGTTATTAGGCTTGTTTGGCGTCACAAACTTCAAAGACACGATACATACATGAAATTGTGTTAACATGAAAGTCATATTTATTCAGTCATGCGTCAAATATACTCAATACTATCTGTTTACCCATAGTCAAACATGGTCTTACATTCCCAGAGAAACACTTGCCTACGTCATTAGTATTGCCACTTTATTTCAATAAAATACGTTATGGGGTAAATTCGATCTCAGAAAAATGAGTTAAAATATTTCTTAATAATTTTATAATTTAGATTTACGTGTGTATTAACTTGAACTTTACAACCACACTTAAATTGTATTTATTAGTTAACAGTAACCCACAAGCATGATGACGTAGGCAAGTGTTAGTCACGTGGTTTACGAGTCTCGGAATGGAATACCAGGCGGGGTATCTTATTATACCATGTGTTTACCTACCTGGACCTACTCAACACGATACTATTTTCAGAAATATCTGAAGATGACATAAAACGGCCTAAGAATAAACGGCTAAGTATTAGAGGTATAAACTTTGAGCAACGCATCTTCCGTCCCGTTCCTCCATTGGTATAAATACATTTAGATAACGTCATGAAAATGACTGTTTTTTATTTGATGGAAAAATAAATATATTTTATTTTTGTAATTTTGGTACACAACAAACACTTTGATACTCAACTGTATGATGTCGCTGATAGTGCAAAAATAACATTATTAGGTTTCCCTTACATATAGCACTTATTGGCAAGCTCAGTACAATTTTTGTATCTTCTCATCCAAGAATAGCAGTAGCAGGTAGCAGTTCAATTCCTTGTTTTTAATTAAAATTACAATACCCACAATTACTTTATCTGCAGCCTAATTAAATACTCATCAAAAAGGCTGCCGTGAAAAGTAAATATTTAATCAGATAGTACTTTTGACGGTGGATACAGGTGGTCTCATACAAACAACATTGGTTTGCAGAGCCGCTACTCAGTCCCGAGTAAATAGCACAAGGATTGTCCAGGGGTTTTTGGGAGTCCCTAAAATAAAAGGATATTCACATTTCGTAATTAATGACACTTGACAGGTGAATAATTTGAGCATGTATGTAGAAATGATTTTTCTACTCTTCGGATTGTCTCTGTTACTATTTTGTAGACCGTAGGCTTTTGCTACGGCGGCGTAGCGGTTCTGCGTAGCGCCGTAGCATAGCAACAAAATAATACAGTACAAATGCACTTTTGAACCTTTTTGATTTGTAAATGACAATTAATTAATAATGTTTGTGCAAGGTTACTTACATAACAATCTCTCATTAATTAGTATACAAAAAGTAAAAACGGATATAGCCCATTTCACAAAATACGAGCTTAAAATCTTTCATAAAAATACTTTTAGGTCATATACAAGAAAATGTGTTAAAATGTATGATCAACTTGTGGCTAATCTCTGGCTAGAGACTATCATCCGACGTTTGCTAAAGCTGACAGCTAGCGGACAGAGCCTTTGCACACTCGAACCAAGCGACTAATAAAAATAAAGATAAGCTGAAAAATCTGTGTGTTATTAAGGAGAGTTTGGAATTTTACCTTTACAGCCACAACTGTCCACTGCTGGACATGGGGCTCCCCTTCTCGGGGGGTATTTCCATACTCACCACTTGACAAACGGACTGGCGAGCGCAGTGCATGTTTTATTCACAAAGAACGCTGCTTGCTGCCCATTCCCTCGATAAATAATGCTTATTCGCTTTTTACGACTTTACGGGTATTGGAGTGATGCTATTCTATGCCGGCATCCCACGGCATAGTTTGAAACTAAAAATCGTAATAGCTTTATTACCTTGTATAGTAGTAATCATAATTTTATTTTTATTTAGTAGTTTAGTCCTAATCTTCGTCATTATCATCACTCGAATGAGATGATTTTATCAATTTTATGTCGCAGGTATGATTAAACTCTCCATTTCATTTTTTATCCCGCCCGAGCCGCATTTATACTAGAAACGTAGAATTGGTATTTATAATAAGGAGATTTTGTCTTACTGTATGTCATTTCTGTAAAAACTAAAAATGACTACCTATCATTATTTGGTAAAGTATCCTATGTTAAAGTAATTTAATTTTATTAATTTCGCTCAAATATATTTTTTACTTTTTATTATAAATATTTGCAAATTAAGTCGTAATGCTAATATAATTCAAAGTATACTTGGATAGTTCCAAGGTAAACAAAACAACGTAAACATACGTGAACAAGAAACAACTCGGAAACAAGAGATAAAAGCAAACTTTGGGTTGTTTGAACTTGCCGCGAATGTCAAGTAGAGAGGGTAAAGGGAGGGGGCAGCGATCGGAACAAACGCTATCGCCTGAATATTTATGAGAACACCTTACAAAAATGCACGAGGTGTCGCTCAATCCTTAGTAATCAAACCGAGAGCCTAAACCGATCAGTCTTTCGCAGTCTTGATCGTGACTAGCGGGTTTTCAAATTCATTGCTGCCTACATTCGGTGATATTTGTTTTGAATAGACTAATAGGTATCTAACACAAATTAAGGAGACTTTTAATATTTCTATTACAAAGGGTATGTTTTACTAGGGATAAGATAAATTTGACAGATCAATAATTTATTATGTACCTACACTTAAGTGTCAAAACAAACCTGCTGCATGCAATATGTTGATTGAATATATATGACATTATGATTTCCGCCGCCAATTGTCATAGCTCGTACAATATATAAATTACCCTAGGGCTTTGTTGGTTGTAATAATGACAAAAATATATAATCCCAACAGGTTCCGATAATCAAGTCTAAATTAATCACAGCGAGTGCTCAAAACCAATCAGTCTCTCTGACCTAAAGCGAATTGGTGCTAAGTACATTTCAGAGACTTAGGTTTCATAGGTAACTTGTTGACTGACATCGGGTTTTCGAGTATTTTTTCATTGACAGACGGTTCATTGGAGTAAGATAGTCGCCGCATATTATTGACAAACCCTTAACCGTGCCGGGACCATGCTTAGTCTTTCTTCAAGATTCTTTGGTATAGACAGCATTGGATTAGACCCATCTTAAACTGATCCCATTATAAAACTTGTTTCATTTTTCAAAAGAACATGTTTTATGTTCGATGCCATACACTATTTGTCTAAGTATTTATTTATTTTTATTTCGTATGTGAAAAATCTCACTTACTATCTGAATTTCAAGCAGCAAGCTATTACAAAGCTTGGTAACGGCTACTACTTTGTAAGCTCGAGTTGTTACACTCTTGTACATTTAAAATTCATTGCACATCCGAAACTAGTTAATGTAATGGAACCTCAATTTGTTACTAACTTTATGTAAAACTTTGTAAATGTTTTACTTGTGAAGTCTTTAGGTGCGTCTAGTCTACCGGTGTGTGAAATTGACTGAGCATATTTTTGAACTAAAATGATACAGCTTCAGACATAGTCATATGATATCAAAGCAAATTACTCTAATATTTGCAGAACAAGCAAAAAGATTTAAAAATGAAAAATCCACGCATTCCCCACACTGGCAATATTTTCCGGAGATAAAAGTAGCATAAGTCAGCATAACCTACATTTGTTCAGAGAAAAATAGGAAAGTCAGTAACAGTGTCTGATTCTAATATATCTTATCATATCTATTCCTTAATATCTTTTCCTATGGTCGCAAATTCACGAGCTTTTTAAAGATTTAGTGATTTCCTTAAAATATTATTAAGGTTCGTCTCCACAAAATTTTACGCGATAAATGTACCTAGGTACTCTGAATACAAACTACTTAGGGTTTATTTAGTTTGAGTTTTATTTCGCTTACGTGTTTATGACAAGTGGCACCTCTTTTCCGGACTCGTTAACCCGATGGGCTATTTACTGGCCAACAGCGGTACAATGAAGTAAGTAAAGTGGGTTTCTATAAAAAGAAGTTTTAAAGATTCCAGCATTCTAGAAATTTTAATAAACCTTATACCATAAAGAAAGATTTAATAAACCTTATACCATAACCATACCATAACAGCCACAACAGTACACTGCTGGACATGGGCCTCCCCCTGTCGGGGGGTATTGCCATACTCACCACGCTAGGCAGGCGGATTGGCGAGCGCAGTGTAAGATGTTGCATTTACAGGGAACGCTGCTGCCCATTCCTTGGATGAATATCCCTTAGTCGGTTTTTACGACACCCACGGGTTGATTTGGGGTGATGCTATTCTAATCCGGCATAACACGGCAAATAAATAAACCTTATAACTCAGGATTAACTCCGAGTATTACCTACTATTCATGATGCATAATAACTTAAATAAATCAAGTTTTCCTATTATGTTAGTTTAGTTAGTTTTCGCAACATAAATAGCTAATAAAAACTAACTTCATTATTATGCTATGGATATAGGCGTGATATTATGTATTTATTACCTATTATGAGATGAGTGCGAAAGTTGACAATTGTTTACTTAATGGTATATTTCATTTCATTTCCCCTTAATTTGTATCCCACCCAAAACATAAATGTGAAAGGCTGCCAAGTTCGATAATATTGGAATGCTTCGCCTGTAAAAGAAGTGAGATCTAAATAAGTACCAAGTTCCATACACAGACCTCAGATAAAAATAGTTACAGGAATGCATACTTGATTTTCAGCAGTTTAATCAAGTGTGCATTCCTGTAACTATTTTAACTGAACCTATGGAACAATAATTTAGATCTCACTTATTTATAGGTGAAGCATTCAATATTATCGAGCTTAACAACCTTCATTAGATGATTTCATTATTTTTGTAAGGTTTATTTTATTTTTTTCTTATGATTTTCGCTAGTCATATAGTGGATCAAAGTTACACATTCGTTATTTTCGAAAGTGACTCACACTTGGCCGATTTCAGATTTTTACTTTACTTTGACTAAATACAAACCTTCGTACCAAATTTTAGGTCGGTACGACCATTGGAAGATATATGTATTAATTTACACCTTCATTATTTTTAAAAACACTTGGCCATTTTCAGATTTTTTCCTTTACCTTGACCTAAAGACCTACCTCCATGCCAAATTTCAAGTCAATACGACCATTGGAAGTGGTCTAGGTTTTTGATGAGTGAGTGAGTGAGTGAGTCAGTCAGTCAGTGAGTGTATAGTAAAAATAGCGATTTTCTGACGTCAATATCTCAAGACCTACAATAGGTACATTAATGAAATTTTGTATTTTAGATAAGTAAGTAGATCTCGACAGATACTAGAAATTTCATATGCGTAGATAAAATAGATTTTGAGTTATAGGTGGGTCGAACTTGGCCCGAAATGGTTCGTGTAATATAACCCACGGCCGGTGTGTCGGTTTTTTTGCTCGAACTTGGCGGACACACTGCCGTATGTCTAGATTTCAAAACCAGTGCAGGATGGTATTGGCTCGATATTTTCAAAATTTCCCAGTATATTTTCACTAAAACTGTTTTAATCATAAGAGTTACGTTATGTTATCATCATCATCATCTTCCTGTCCTTATCCCAATTACTTGCAGGGTTACGTTATGTTATATAGTATCTAATAGATACTTGCGTACTCTACGCCACGTCACGCATCAGACTCGTCAGTGTCAGATATCTACAGACCACCTACAGACTAAACTTACATGATGCTGCTTGCACACAAATCACGATGGTACAGACACACTGGGCTTACCAATCCCCTCTACCAGTCCCCTTACACCAACGTAATGACGTCAGCAAATGCCAAGTAGGTAGATTTTGTACCTCATATTTTTATTCCTGTTCCAGATGTGGTGGGCAATATGGTGCGCCGCGGTGGTGGCAGCAGGCGCCGGCGCAGCGGCCGCGCCCGCGCCCGACTCGCTAGGGCCGCTACCAGCACTAGACCTTGAACAGATCGACTCCTCCGCGCCAGACGACGTAAGTTCCTCTACAGCTGATGTTGTAGGGAGCATGGTGGTGACAGCAGGCGCCGGCGCAGCAGCCGCGCCCGCGCCCGAACCGCTAGGGCCACTACCAGCACTAGACCTTGAACAGATCGACTCATCTGCGCCAGATGACGTAAGTTCCTCTACAGCTGTTGTGGTGGCAGCAGGCCGCGCCCGCGCCCGACTCGCTAGGGCCGCTACAGCACTAGACCTCGAACAGATTGACTCCTCCGCACCAGACGACGCAAGTTCATCTATAGCTGTTGTGGTGGGCAGTGTGCTGGTGGCAGCGCCCGCGCCCGACTCGCTAGGGCCGCTACCAGCACTAGACCTTGAACAGATCGACTCCTCCGCGCCAGATGACGTAAGTTCCTCTTCAGTTGATGTGGTAGGGAGTATGGTGGTAGCAGCAGGCGCCGGCGCAGCGGCCGCGCCCGCGCCCGACTCGCTAGGGCCGCTGCCAGCACTAGACCTTGAACAGATCGACTCCTCCGCGCCAGATGACGTAAGTTCCTCTTCAGTTGATGTGGCGTGGCGCAGCGGCAGCGCTGCGCCCGACTCGCTAGGGCCGCTACCAGCTCTAGACCTTGAACAGATCGACTCATCCGCGCCAGATGACGTAAGTTCCTCAACAGGTGCTGTGGTGGGAATTACAGTGGTGGCATCAGGCGCCGGCGCAGCGGCCGCGCCCGCGCCCGACTCGCTAGGGCCGCTACCAGCACTAGACCTTGAACAGATCGACTCCTCCGCGCCAGATGACGTAAGTTCCTCTGCAGGTGCTGTAATAGGGAGCATGGTGGTGGCAGCAGGCGTCGGCGCAGCGGCTGCGCCCGCGCCCGACTCGCTAGGGCCGCTACCAGCACTAGACCTTGAACAGATCGACTCCTCCGCACCAGATGACGTAAGTTCCTCTGTAGCTGCTGTGGTGGGTAGGTTCCTCTACAGCTGTGGTGGGAGTATGGTGGTAGCAGCAGGCGGGCAGCGCCGCGCCCGCGCCCGACTCGCTAGGGCCGCTACCAGCACTAGACCTTGAACAGATCGACTCATCCGCGCCAGATGACGTAAGTTCCTCTACAGCTGTTGTGGTGGGAAGTATGCTGGTGGCAGCAAGACGCGCCAGACTCGCTAGGGCCGCTACCAGCACTAGACCTTGAACAGATCGACTCATCCGCGCCAGATGACGTAAGTTCCTCTACAGCTGCTGTGGTGGGTAGTATGCTGGTACCAGCGACCGCGCCTGACTCGCTAGGGCCGCTACCAGCACTAGACCTTGAACAGATCGACTCATCCGCGCCAGATGACGTAAGTTCCTCTACAGCAGCTGTTGTGGTGGGGAGTATTGTGGTGGCAGCAAGCTGCGCCTTCGCCTGACTCGCTAGGGCCGCTACCAGCACTAGACCTTGAACAGATCGACTCCTCCGCGCCAGACGACGTAAGTTCCTCTACAGCTGTTGTGGTGGGGAGTATGCTGGTGGCAGCGTCCGCTCCCGACTCGCTAGGGCCGCTACCAGCACTAGACCTTGAACAGATCGACTCATCCGCGCCAGACGACGTAAGTTCCTCTACAGCTGTTGTGGTGGACAGTGTGCTGGTGACATCGGCCGCGCCCGACTCGCTAGGGCCGCTACCAGCACTAGACCTTGAACAGATCGACTCATCTGCGCCACATGACGTAAGTTCCTTTGCAGGTGCTGTGGTGGGAAGCATGGTGGTGGCAGCAGAACGCGCCTGACTCGCTAGGGCCTCTACCAGCACTAGACCTTGAACAGATCGACTCATTTGCGCCAGACGACGTAAGTTCCTCTGTAGCTGTTGTGGTAGGAAGCATGGTGGTGGCAGCAGGCCGCGCCGGTCTCGCTACGGCCGCTACCAGCGCTAGACCTTGAACAGATCGACTCTCCCGCGCCAGACGACCTAAGTTTCTATATAGCTGTTGTAGTGGGCAGGATGGTGGCGGCAGCAGGCGTATGCGCCAGTGCCTGATTTTCTAGTGTTGCTACCGACGCTAGACCTTGAAAAGAATGACTCATGCTCTATTGTGAAAAATTCCTACCTACTAACCATTAGATTGATATAATCTACCATTACCCTAAAGAAACTGCAAAGACCAAAGTCCAGTAGCAGCAATATTTTGTATTTGTCCGTGGCGTGCGGACCGTAGCGCACCTTTGAGTCAATCTCAGTTGTGGAATTTTCAATTTGTATGAAACTGTTAAACCTGAAGAAGATTCTCAAAGATATTCACTCGATACTGAATTCCGTGAATTCTATGTTGGAATTCGCGTCTAGTAAATTCAGTAGCAGAATTTTCAGAATGTGACAAAAAATAATCGTTATAAATAAAAATGTTTTCTTCGATGATATAAGTACAATTTTAACAAATATCTATATCTATTTACCTACTACCCCATTGCCTGTAAGTGGTATTGTGTGTAGGTAAGTATATAAAAAAAATTGGTTACAGAAACAACTCTATGAAAACCAAATGCCTATAAGCGCCTTATCTTGTACCGATATTGCATGATTTGCATAATATCTTTGATAAAACATTTTACTTTGAGTATCTTTCTCAAAGGAACAGATAAAAGAAAACTTATTTACTACATGTATGTATTGCTTTATATGTTCATATTTGTGTTCGGTAGTATTTTTATGTTTCTATGAGCCCCATTCCAGTCCAGAAGTGCATTTTTGTGCTTGTTATAGTGCGATACGTTTATCTTAACGCGTATCATAGGCACCTTAAATAACCTATGTAAGATGTCAATATACGGGGTGTAAGGGAACAAAGTCCGTCAGCTAATCGTGAAAGTATGGGAGGCCGGATTTCCATTTCCATGACAAAAGTTGTTCAGTTTCATGGTCTGAGCACGCTTGCAAAGTTTTCGTTGCACCGTCCCTTACACCCTGTATACATTTACTGAATACGTACCTATAGATACCTTTTTACTGAATTTCCGTGTAGCTACTAAGTTTACCCACTTCATGTTGATCTCTTAAATATGCAAGTCAAGATGGTGTTGTAAAACAAGACATTTTATAAAATATTCACAAAAAGTAGCTGTATCATTTCAACCACGTTCGAAGTTTACTTTCGTTTATATGTGGTTTGGCATGAATATTTATTTACCTTACGAGTGATCGTGCAAAAATACAGACTACATACTGTTTTAAGGTGGTATTATTATTTTCAGTGAATAATATATAAAAAACGAGAAAGGAGTAGACTATCTTAGCGTGGCTTATGTTTACTCCAGCCGTCAAAACGCCAGGAGAATGTTATTTATCAACACTCATATAAAAATCTCTCTGTTTGCAGCGTGTCCGCTGCAGTATTTCTTTTTCCTGTTGTATCTATGCGTTTTAACTGCTATAGAGCCTTTATGAAGAAATGAGAAAACTGGTCTATTTTCATATTTAACAATGGTCTCAGCGAACAAACGAATATAACAAACAACTTCAAACACAATAACAAGAAAAAATGCGCTGTCGTTGAATATTATTAATCAATGGCAAGCCCTATGACTAAATAAACCCCACCACCACTACATCTACAAACGAGCCAATAATAATGTGGGTAGGTAAAGAAATATCCTATTTTGGTGAAGCGTAGTGTATGTCTAGCCCGTGATGTGAAAAATTGGCCCGCCCGCCCGAGGCGATGTATTGCCCAAACCAAATATTGACGTAGGTATTTCAGGTGATACGTGCAGCCTATCTAGTACCAGTTTATCAATAACTTTCTCTACGTAGTAATTCGAAATTCGAATTTACAGAACAAACAGATTTTCCAATGAAATTACGTAAATAATAGCAAAGTCTCTCAAATTAAACAATTAACTTCCAAAGACCCAATTTCTAATTCCAAAGATTTTCCTCAAAAGCACCCACTTACTTCAAAGTATTTGGAATTTCATTTCAAATTCTTTTATGAAAACGGTGGGTGAGGTAAGAAACTTACTGAAATATTGCGCGTCAAATCGACCGCTGGATGTCTTTGTAAATTCTGGCTTCGTGAACAATGGGTGAAATAATAAAATAAGCAGTCTGGCTTCCGTCTTGGCTAGCGGTATCAATGGATCTCGTGGGTCCTGCTTGCAAACAGGGTCTAAATATTGGCTGTGAACTGAAACAAAGAATGTTTTCATTATAAACAAAAAACTTATTGTGAGTGAAGTAGCTTATTGTGAATCAATCACAGGTCACTAGAAAGCTGCTTCCTGGGCATGGGCCTCTTTATTTGCTGTTGAGGGCTCGCTAAGCCGCCGTGGTCAGGGTTGCTGGCTTACAGGATAGGTTGCTGTTTTGCAGGCGTATACTAGACGAAAACGTTAACACGAAATACAAATAGTTTATCTAAACATAATTAACGTGGAAGAAAATATTATTTTTAAATATTAAACCAGAACAGTTTTTGCATAAACCGGTGGACCCGGTACACAAAGGTTGTGTGTTAAAACCTGAAATATAAATTTAACGTAGATACCTCACTGTTTTGCCCTTTGCAGCTGAATTTAAACTCGTTCTAACTTTGTTGTCCAATTTCGAGATGAATTTTCTTCCTTCGTACATTTTGCACCAAGTTAAATAGTTAACTGGCGTTTAATAGCAATTGTGTTGCGGGAGTTGCAGTTATTCAGATTATTCTCATGAAAACATTATTGTGTCCATTTAAACTATCTTTCTTTCTCGTCATATTTAAATTCAAATTACTTAAATAAAACTAAGTTTAAACATTACAAAACGTGTTTAGAAAGTCGTACGTCTATGAATAACTGTCATTACCATTATTAGGTAACTTTAACTACCGTGAAATGGATTCCACTGTTTTCCTTTCAGAGTTGAACTTAACTAATGAACCTACCTAATAATAATAAAAGTACAGTCGCAGAACTTTTAATGACTCGAATATGTCATCAAAGATTTTTTATAATTATAAAAAGATTTGCTATTTTTAACTGTGATCAGTCAGCACATATCTGGCTAGATATATGTGTCGGCTCTAAGGTCTTTTCTCCACATCAGTCTGGTCAGAAAATTTACAGGGTGACATAATGTGGTCCGTTCGCGATCATAGTGGCGTAGCCGGCCTAGGCGGGGGGCCGAGTTGCGCTGGTCGCTTAGTATCTAGGTATTGCGACCAATCGTGGTATCGTGACTTGGCCTCCCGTTTGGGCTGGTCATTGCGCTGTGATTTTGAATGGACCATACAATTCCATTATTTACTTTGTATTTCTTTGTGTTTGATGTGCGTTTCGATTTGAACGTTTTATTTATTTGTTAATACTATTTTAGCTTAACTACTAATAGGTGAAAACTTGTAAATGGCCCAGTTTTGTCTACTTTTATTCCTTTTTATTACTATTGTGATGTGAAACACTGGCTGTAAGTTTTCCTGTGGAAATAAAAATAAAATTAAAATAAATAATGTGGTATTTTGGTAAACTGTATGTTTCCCTCACAGGAAAGCGTGGACTACGCGCTGTCTCCGGGCGGGCGGTATTCGAGATCAGACGACGCGGGCGCAGGCTGGCTCTACTACTACCCCGGCCCACAGGCTACCCGGGTAACTATGCACGAGTACACTTGTATGATATTAATAATATACACTGTGTATCGGAGGAAATGCTTTAAACAGAAAACGTTGTATAGATCATCGTAGGTACTAAACAATTTTCACTATGGGACATGAGCTAGAAAACGAGAAAACAATTTCAGCCTTCCATACAAAGTCAGTCAAATAAATCATAAATTTTGTATGGGAGTTTGAATATTTTTTGTCTTCTGCCATAGCTCACATAGTGAATTCAGAAACCTGTTTTAAATAAACAACGATACTAATTTATAGCATTTCCTCCGAAAAAAGTATGTGTTTTCACCATTCATCGAATCAATTTTGCGTTCGTGACAAGCCTTACTAAAATAGAAATACCTATGTCCAAATGTAGGTACCAGAAATAAATTGCTGTCACTATCACCAAATTGGTCCTAATTTACATAGTGTTTTGCGAGGTAATGAATTTTACATCTTAACTGATATAAAGGTTCTACTATACTTTCTAGTGTAAAGCTACTTTACAGCGTTAAAAAATATTCAGTTCCCATGAAAAGCGGATAGCAGCGGCTAATACGACTGAGAGGGTTGCTACTAGGGATTTTATAAGTGCAATGGGCTCTCTCTAGTCTAAGTTAAAGTGTTCGAATAAAATGATGTTCGAAATAAAAGTAATACAGTAATAAGTATTCGTGTGTAGGTATAAAAAATAATATTTATTTTCACAGCCTTAGATTAAGAAAAACAGAAAATAATTGAAATTGGATACAATAAATTTGATATTGTATGAATCATTCTGTGTCATACATTAAGTATTATTGAAATGATTGATGAGATGACTTTATTAGTTATCCTGTATCTACCAGCAGCAGCGACAGCGACGTCTTAACTTTATCGGAGCTATTTTTAATTGCAACTGATATGAAACTAATAACAAAATATGAAATGATACCTAATTGACACCAAAATGATTAAAATCAATTAAATAATTAGCACAAACTTCGTCAAAGATTTGTCTACTAAGTAGGTAAGTACTTAAAACTTCCGAGTTGTCAGTCTCTAATCATAAATGATTGCTACGTAAAAGTTTCAGCTTCTGTTTAAAAGTGTCCATAGATATTTAGGTCCTGTCATTTACCTAATTATATCTGAGCTATCTTCATATTAAATATACAAATAATACATATTAGTATGTATAAAATACAGGGTTATTTTTTAGTCAGTGCGCAAACTTTGCAGGATGTTTCTACTCGTGATTCTGATCTACTTTTACTATGGGGCCACATGCGAAATCTTAAAAATATTTTTGGATGTTTCATACATTTTTGCCGAGTAGGTATGAATTTTTCTATGGAACATACAAATTTTTTTTTGCGGATTTGCAGGTGGTCCCATAGTAAAAGTTGTTCAGAATCACTAATAGAAACACCCTGCAAAGTTTGCGCACTGACTAAAAAATAACCCAGTAGATCATCAAATGTGACGTACTATAAATAAGTATAAAAGATATCTATTGGGATTGTAATGCACTCACAGTGCTATATTATGGTTCGATCCCCGGTCGATGCATGTCATTTTATCTATTTCTTATTTTCACTTATAAAAGATATTTTAGAACATTACATAAAACGTAAATTATTATACCTAAGGGTTACAGATATTGATTTCTTTTGGTTTCGAAAATCGAAGCTACATCGAACTGCCTAAGCCATTTACAAGAGTTAGCCAAAGCTTACTCAGCAGTGCATGTTACAAGGTGTCAAAGAAGAACGAAGCGTTGTCGCGCCGCGGCCGGCGGGGGTTCGCCGTCAACCCTGCAGTGGACGTGCTCCAGCGCGGCTACATGAAGAACTACATCGCTGACGTGGCGCACCACAACCGGGCGTTCCTCGACTGCATCGGGAAACGAGGTAAGAAAACAGATATAAATAAAACAAGCTTTATACAAGCATGTTACTAAGTGTCAAAGAAGAACGAAGCGTTGTCGCGCCGCGGGCGGCGAGGGTTCGCCGTCAACCCTGCAGTGGACGTGCTCCAGCGCGGCTACATGAAGAACTACATCGCTGACGTGGCGCACCACAACCGGGCGTTCCTCGACTGCATCGGGAAACGAGGTTAGGAAACAGACATTAATAAAACAAGCTTCATACAAGAATGTTACTAGATGTCAAAGAAGAACGAAGGGTTCGCCGTCAACCCTGCAGTGGACGTGCTCCAGCGCGGCTACATGAAGAACTACATCGCTGACGTGGCACACCACAACCGGGCGTTCCTCGACTGCATCGGGAAACGAGGTTAGGGAACAGACGTTAATAAAACAAGCTTTGAACTAAGTAGTGGCATGTTAATGTCAAAGAAGAAAAGAATAAAGGGATGTCGTGCCGCGGCTGCCCAGGGTTCGCTGTCAACCCTTCAAGGGTTCGCCGTCAACCCTGCAGTGGACGTGCTCCAGCGCGGCTACATGAAGAACTACATCGCTGACGTGGCGCACCACAACCGGGCGTTCCTTGACTGCATCGGGAAACGAGGTTAGAAGACAAGCTTTATACAAGCATGTTACAAGGTGTCAAAGAAGAACGAAGCGTTGTCGCGCTGTGGCCGGCGAGGGTTCGCTGTCAACCTTGCCAGGGTTCGCTGTCATCCCTGCTGAAGGTTTGCCGTCAACCCTGCATGAAGAACTACATCGCTGAAGTGGCGCACCACAACCCGGCGTTCCTCGACTGCATCGGGAAACGAGGTTAGAAAACAAGCTTTATACAAGCATATTACTAAGTGTCAAAGAAGGACGAGGGTTCGCCGTCAACCCTGCAGTGGACGTGCTCCAGCGCGGCTACATGAAGAACTACATCGCTGACGTCGCGCACCACAACCGGGCGTTCCTCGACTGCATCGGGAAACGAGGTTAGTAAACAATCTTTATACAAGCATGTTACAAGGTGTCAAAGAAGAACGAAGCGTTGTCGCGCCGCGGGCGGCGAGGTTTCGCCGTCAACCCTGCAGTGGACGTGCTCCAGCGCGGCTACATGAAGAACTACATCGCTGACGTGGCGCACCACAACCGGGCGTTCCTCGACTGCATCGGGAAACGAGGTTTGAAAACAAGCTTTATACAAGCATGTTACTAAGTGTCAAAGAAGGACGAGGGTTCGCCGTCAACCCTACAGTGGACGTGCTCCAGCGCGGCTACATGAAGAACTACATCGCTGACGTGGCGCACCACAACCGGGCGTTCCTCGACTGCATCGGGAAACGAGGTTAGGAAACACTCATAGACTAAACAAGCATGGTACAAGGTGTCAAAGAAGAACGAAGCGTTGTCGCGTAGCGGCCGGCGAGGGTTCGCCGTCAACCCTGCAGTGGACGTGCTGCAGCGCGGCTACATGAAGAACTACATCGCTGACGTGGCGCACCACAACCGGGCGTTCCTCGACTGCATCGGGAAACGAGGTTAGATAACAGATATTAATAAAACAAGCATGTTACAAGGTGTCAAAGAAGAACGAAGCGTTGTCGCGCCGCGGCCGGCGGGGGTTCGCCGTCAACCCTGCAGTGGACGTGCTCCAGCGCGGCTACATGAAGAACTACATCGCTGACGTGGCGCACCACAACCGGGCCTTCCTCGACTGCATCGGGAAACGAGGTTAGTAAACAAGCTTTATACAAGCATGTTACAAGGTGTCAAAGAAGAACGAAGCGTTGTCGCGCCGCGGCCGGCGGGGGTTCGCCGTCAACCCTGCAGTGGACGTGCTTCAACGCGGCTAAGTTAAATTTAGACGTTGCAATGGCATGTTTATGCCAAATAGGAACGAGGGGTTTGCTGACCTGCTGCGGTTGAAGTGCTACGGTTAAGAGGTTAGAAAATATTCATACCTACAGTACATTGTCTGTTAGTGCTGAAGATGGCGTAGGGTTTATCGATAACACTACTGTAAAGTTGCTCAACTTGGACTCATCACGACCGAGCGTTCGTCAACTTCATTGAGAAAACGAGGTAAAAGTCCTACAGAAACCCTAGCTTTGTAATGGATAGATATCAACCTGACGATAGACATTTTGCTACGAGGGTACGGCAAAAACAACACCACAAACATCGCCCAACTTATCCGGGTACCCTCAATTGCCTCAGGACAAGAGATGAGGTGAGATTGAATATTTTCTGTAAAATATTCGCACTAAAAATCGATATTATGTTGTAAGGCAACATGTTAAAAAGTTATCTATCGTGTAAAAACTTTTGCTATATGAGTACTTATTTACATGTAGCTATTATTGATTCAAAGATAAATTCAACGATTTTATACTCAACCTGCATTTTCAAGAAACTATCGTTTTATCTCCAATATAGGTTAACCCAACGAATTATTCGTTGAGTTAAAACCGTTTTACGGAATATAAGAGATAAAATAATATTGAGCAAAGATGAATAGCTTCAGTGAAGTTTAGCTTTATATTCCTATTTTCGTTTGTTATCCAATTTACAGATAAAGAGGTATTTTATTTATTTTAAAACGGAAATATTTTCCTGTTGTTTGCTAAGCACTTTGTTTATTTTGTTTTGGTTTTAACCCTTTTAAACCTTCCGCAATCGTCAATGCTATTTGTTTGGTTGCGGCAGAAAAAATAAATGACATTAAAATATCGAATCATTTGAGTTTGGGGGGTTTGGTAATATATCAGCATCACCATGAATGCAAAGTCCTAGGGTGTTAGCACATATCGTCGTTCACAAAATTAGTAGTTATTCGGCGAAAGAGATTAGTAGAAATGGATTCCACCTGCGTATATGTATACCTACCTAGTCGCAGATAATTAGATTTTTGTTATATACGAGAGCTTTCAGACCTAATCTGCCCTGGTACAGCCTGTTTACTAATAATTTTAAATCTTACTACCCTTGCAAAGTTCAAAACCTATACAAAACATAACAATAGTGGGTACACTAGAGATTAAAACAAAATGCACAAGTGGAATCCAACTCTAACTGAACCTTAATCTTGCAAATTGTATTAAAAGTGTTCTCGTTTTGTAGATCCGGCCAGTTCCATGGATTGCAAGTTGAAGATGTAATGTAAGCAGCTCACCGGACTCCGAACAAACACTTTACTTAATCCATAGTCTATTAGCACAATCGTGTACAAAGTTGATCTTTAATTAGAAGCTATTAAATTAATCTTTACGAATTGTTGTGAGTCTTAGTACAGAATAAATATTTTATACGTAACTTCTGAAGTTTGATTGCTTACAATAATATCCTGCGCCGTCATTTGTTTTAATCACTTTTCTAACTACGTAGTTTACAAACTTTCGACGTTCGACTTTTGTTAATCAAGTTGTTAAGATATATTGGCAGGTTTATAATAATTAATCAATCTATCAATTTAAATCAAACTAAAAGTAGTTAATTTCATTTACATTATAGTACTCTAATTCATGAAATTGGCACTCTGCGGTTTCATGGTAAAATAAACATTCATTAAACTAAAAAGGTACATAAATCATAGAAGATTAAAAGGTGAACGTTGGTGTAAAATTCAAACTTTGTGGTTAATCCCTAATGGATTAGGTAACTCATATTATTTTAAAAGTTATGAACACAGAAAATAATTACTGCTAGCATTTTAACGACTAATAACTATAGGTAATACTAATATTTAACAAGTACCTAAAGTTAATGGAACTAGTTTTGTCAATTAATGGAATTTGTCAATTAATGGAACTAGTGCCCAGTTTTGTCTAAGAAATATTACGAATATTTGAGTGCTAACGCTAATCACTTACCTACTCCTAAATTCTATTTATTAATTAATTTGTAACTTTGGCTGGTTCACCTTGGCATATCAATAACACGTTCTCCCTCATAATAATAAAATCAAGATTATACCTTAATAATTTAATCAAATACGATAATCCACTAATTGCTGGTAATTTTATTGAAATACAGTAGTCTTTATAATAATTATTAGTAATATGAAAATAAAGGCACTGCCTCTAGAAGCAGCCTCTGAAGCCAACCTCAACTAGTTTCCAAATGTCAGGGAGTTCCTAGAGATATTTTGGGAATTCCTAGAGAGCCAGACAAAACAGACAATCGACCTTGCAATAACCTGCGGCACCGTGAAGCCTGCCATACAATGGCCGGTGTATAAGACTCCTTACACAATGCACCCTGCGGAATAGATCCAATCTTCTTAGAGCCTCCACCTCGGGAGTGGAGCACGTGTTGTAAATAAACTCTGCACAGCCATGTGAGAAAAATTTAGCTGGAACTTAGAGCAACCCAGGATCTGATGAATTAGAACAAAAATGTTTTTAAAGATTAAGAACATAATTAAAACGGAGACGCAATTTACTAAGTTCACTGATGACAGCATTAATTACTCGAGCATTGAGTACTACTAATGGAATTTGGCAGAAATTTTACAGAGAACCCAAAATACAATATTTTTTTAATTTTTATTAATATTGGCTCGTCAAATGTAGACTTTTGCTACGGCGTAGCTACGACGTAGACAGACGATTGAAGTTTATTCATTCACTATTGAAAATACTAGAAATCCAATGAATATTTTTATTTATCTAAACAACATGGAGCTAGTATTTCGTGGACATTTGAAGAGGTGGCGTAGATTTGATTCTTAATTAGCTATATCAATTTCACGGTCGTTTCACAATTGGGTTTATTACCACGAGCCTATAATATAAGCTACAGGGAGGGGGAGTTTATGAGATGCACACTTTGAATAATGATATTCATTGAAGTTGGACATAGTTTATTACAAATTTTGATCGAATCATTTGCCAGTGAAGTGGAGTGATTGGTATTGGTATTACTTTTGTTTAAATGCTTTTTGTTTTATGTTTGATTTATCTGGAAAATATGTTGTAGCTATGGTCGGTGTTTTATCATCTTTATTAAATAACTTGTTCTAGAAATACATTTATTAAAGTGGAAATAGTATTTATTCAACTTTTTACATAGAGCGTAGGTACGCTGCTGTAGAGATATACTCAGAATTGAACCCAAGGTCATGACATCATATACTTCTTTAGCGTTCCTCGTCTCAGAATCAAATCATATTATGTCCCACTGTATAGTCAAAGGGTTGCAAATTCATCGGGATCAGGGGTCTAAAGGGAAAGGGAAATAATACTGGGTCCACGGTCTTAATTTTACAAAGTTTATTCTATTTTTGTAGATATGTCTGATTGAATTTCTATTTCTGGACATTTCAGTTTTTTTTTAATGCCTGTAACATATAACATAACATAAGCAATTATGTACAATACACATCCGTATTACGTATCTCCACATTGTAATATGTATATTGTATATTCGTTGACTTTTGAGGTGTTCAAGCAATTTCACGTAACAGTTATTTGACGGATATGTAATTTTTCTGTTACGGAATACACTATCAAATATGTTGTATCCAATTTCAATGTTTTACTAGTACTTTGTTTAAGTTTTATTTCGTATCTATTTTATTGAAAAATATACTTATTTCTCTTTTTCCTTACGCAGAGGCTGTCAGAGATGCACGAAGGGCGCGCGCGGTCCAAACGTAAGATGCCGTCGTTGTCGATCAACAACCCAATGGAGGTGCTGCGGCAGCGGCTGATGATGGAGGTGGCCCGCAAGCAGATGCGTGAGGCTAGTCAACGGCAGGCCGTGGCCAACCGGGTGTTCCTGCAGAACGTCGGCAAACGAGGTGAGGTGCTGCAGCGGCTGATGATGGAGGTGGCCCGCAAGCAGATGCGTGAGGCCAGCCAGCGGCCGGCCGTGGCCAACCGCGTCTTCCTGCAGAACGTCGGCAAACGAGGTGAGGAGCTGCAGCGGCTGATGATGGAAGTGGCCCGCAAGCAGATGCGTGAAGCCAGCCAACGGCAGGCCGTGGCCAACCGCGTCTTCCTGCAGAACGTCGGCAAACGAGGTGAGGAGCTGCAGCGGCTGATGATGGAAGTGGCCCGCAGATACGTGAGGCTAGCCAATGGCAGGCCGTGGCCAACCGGGTCTTCCTGCAGAACGTCGGCAAACGAGGTGAGGTGCAGTGGCTGATGATGGAGGTGGCCAACCGCGTCTTCCTGCAGAACGTCGGCAAACGAGGTGAGGAGCTGCAGCGGCTGATGATGGAGGTGGCCCGCAAGCAGATGCGTGAAGCCAGCCAACGGCAGGCCGTGGCCAACCGGGTCTTCCTGCAGAACGTCGGTAAACGAGGTGAGGTGCTCTCCATCATCAGCTCAGTGCTGCAGCGGCTGATGATGGAGGTCGCCCGCAAGCAGATGCGTGAAGCCAGCCAGCGGCAGGCCGTGGCCAACCGCGTCTTCCTGCAGAACGTCGGCAAACGAGGTGAGGAGCTCTCCATCATCAACTGCAGCGGCTGATGATGGAGGTGGCCCGCAAGCAGATGCGCGAGGCCAGCCAACGGCAGGCCGTGGCCAACCGCGTCTTCCTGCAGAACGTCGGCAAACGAGGTGACTCCTCTCCATCATCATCTGTAGCGGCTGATGATGGAGGTGGCCCGCAAGCAGATGCGCGAGGCCAGCCAACGGCAGGCCGTGGCCAACCGCGTCTTCCTGCAGAACGTCGGCAAACGAGGTGAGGAGCTCTCCATCATCAACTGCAGCGGCTGATGATGGAGGTGGCCCGCAAGCAGATGCGCGAGGCCAGCCAGCGGCAGGCCGTGGCCAACCGCGTGTTCCTGCAGAACGTCGGCAAACGAGGTGAGGAGCTCTCCATCATCAGCTGAGCAGCTCATGATGGAGGTGGCCCGCAAGCAGATGCGCGAGGCCAGCCAGCGGCAGGCCGTGGCCAACCGCGTCTTCCTGCAGAACGTCGGCAAACGAGGTGAGGTGCTCTCTATCATCAGCTGCTGCAGTTCATGATGTAACAAGCAGATGCGTGAGGCTAGTCAACGGTAGGCCGGGGCCAACCGGGTCTTCCTGCAGAACGTCGGCAGACGAGGTGAGATGCTGCATCGGATGCTGTTTATCAGCTGAGGCAGCTCATGATGGAAGTAAGTCGCAAGCCTATTGACTTTATTTATGTAGACCTTATGGTACTATACATACACATTCAATAAAGACTTACGAAAATATCAACTGAGGCGTAAAATAATTGATGAAAAGTTTAACGCGAAATCTTTGATATCATAATCATACAGTTTAATCTTTTTCCTCATACAGCTTACTTTAACCATAAGAGTTTCTATATCCATATGAACTACTCGGTACCATATCACCAGTTCATGGTGATAAAATTACCAACTTACCTACATACATAAGTCTAGACTTTCACCAAATAAACGGAACATAACTTTTCTTTTTCCTAAAGTGTCAAACAAAGTTGTCGCCATGTGACTGATGTGACATTGGCTTAAGTTACATCAGCTGATTTACTAGTTTTCATTTCATTTACATACATCATAACTAGAATAGAATACCGTGACACGAGTGTTCTAAAAATAGGACAGGCACTAAAAAATATGTCACCTAAATTCTCAGAAGAGTGTTATAAAACAGACAAATTGGAATGATAAATGACAACGCGACAAGGTAAAAGAAGAATTTCGAAAAATATGTCACTGTTATAAAATTTCTTGTACTTATCCTGTTCTGTTTGCCAGAACTGAATAAAAATTTCAGCATTTCGAATGATACTTGAAATATAAAACGGTTTAAATTTGCTACCCCCAAAAGAAACAAAATGCAAACAATACATAACGAATATATACAATAGGAAGTCTTTAAATTTTATTGTTTTAGCAAATCTTTAGAATCGTATCACAATGTGAATCAAAAAAGATACATATTCGGTAAACTAAGGTGTGTCCTTGTGATATGAAAAATTCTCCCTTAGATATATGAAACAACAGACAATAAAAATTGGGCCTCTCTAGTAGCAAATTGAACAGCTAGACGACGGCCGTTTCACAACCATGTCAGAAAACTGCTAGTTCTAGTAGGCGGTTGCATAACTCTGTCACCAGGGTTCGTCGAGTCGTTGGACGACTCGGTGTCCAACACAAACAGAGAGAGCTACTCGTCGTCCTTAAAGACTGTCCTTGACGCGACGTGGTGCGCCGTCAAAAAGACTGGTTTATATAGGTTCGTATGGGGATGCCGAAAGATCAAGCGGCGCGCCGCGACGCAGGCTCCATTCCATACTATGACCGACGCTGTCACGTTGACGGCGCACTACGACACCGCCACACTCGGTCTTTATTTTGACCTTTAGTTAACTTTTTTGAATCTTCGGCTCATGATGTGTGTATTTTGTCAGGGTTCCTGATGAGCCGAGCGTCGGAGCGTTACGGCAACTAGAGGCACTGATCATCTCCGCACCTTCCGACTGCTGCCATTGGCTGGGAGCGAGACGTCTCCACACTTCTGTTATACCCCGATAAGTCATATTTATTTCTGCAATTTGAAGTAGAGAACTCAATGTAAGGCACAACTTACGAGAAAGTTTGTTTTGATATACCTAACTAATCTTGCACGACTTGATTTGAAAATGCTTCACGTATTTTCATTAATGATTGAGAACATTCTGCGGATGTATTATTATGCAACCAACATTGGCTTATTGACTCATAGAAAATATCAAAGCATTTTTGTTTCATTTTATGTTATCAAGCTTAACTTTAGATTTTTGAATGTTGTATCTGTGATGTGACTGAAAAAAATACAAAGCTTATTCCAACAGTTAGGTAATTTGCGAATACATATATCATTCCGAAAAATTTATGTCATAGATCAATGACATATAGGTATTTATTTCAATCCGATATCTAAGCACGTAGTTAGTTATCGGTTGAAAATAAATTGTTGTGCCTTGTGTTTTATTAAACTTTATTTTATTTAGTTCCAATTTGCCTTTGAACATTTGTCAAATACCTATATTTTATTTAAATATTGATTAATGGTGTGATGTTATCCAGCTCGACATCACCCATTTTATCAAAACGATGTCTCGCTTGTGGTTGGCAGTCTACTCCTGAATTTTCGCCTTCCCCTTCCATCTAAGTATTTTTATATGCTTGTTATTTCTTTGTATACTAAACCTTAGTAATTTATACCTAAGAGTCTAAAGTTTCTTTTAGTAACAAATACGAATATCAAATAGAGAATAGGCATATTTTCTGCTACCTTTCTCTAGTCTAATCTAGTCATTAACGAAATTATTTTGTTTAAAACTCTAGGACGTGAACGAAATCTATTTTGCATATTTTTCTGTTTGTATTTCTATACATTATTTATACTACGCCAAATATGTAACTAGTAAGTAAAGGTAAAAATACCTAAAGTGAAATATTGCTAGAAAACTAACATTATGTTTAATATAATTAAGTTTAATAGATATTACCTACAGAATAGATGTACTGCAGCTAATATTATAGTCATTCTTTTAATAATTTATATGTACAGAGTAGCTGTTACAAAGTGTATATTTTAGTTCCAAAAATCAGTCTTCTAGCATATAGATGTAGGCAAATGTAATAGTTGGTACAGTATAAATTCCGTTCAATAAAAACGTTAACTTATTAACAGAATGGTTTTGGTCTCACGCAAGTCTCCTTGTTGAAAGCTGTTATTAAATTTCAAAAGGGTAAGGCGGAGATCACAAGTAGCGTCCGTTGTTGCGCTCTTTTAGCGCTGCGTGACGAATGCGTTAGGGCAATACGAAATTCCACCATATTATCCCATACAAATACGGTTTATGTCAAACAAAGGTTTGTCAGAAGCATCCGCTAGCACTGCGTACCTATCACACAACGCTGTGTCGACGGATACGTCTGTCCAACTGTTTGATATAAATCCTATTTTTGTAAAAAAAGGTGGAAATTCAAAGTAGCGCTACAACGGACGCTACGTGTGATTTCCGCCTTCTTAATATCAGGCAGGTAGGTTACCTCCGGTGGTACGTGGAATATGAGGTAGCTGGTATATAAATAGGCTGGCGAAACTATGTCTTTGATACAGTGTATCAATGTAGGGTATTCATAGCCTGGATCCTGATTAAATTCGCATACATTGTGGAGCAGCTGCATGATGAAGGAATTTCTCCATTATTTCGGAGCGCTTCAAAGACCTATCACCATTGTACACAACAACTAGAATTCTACGCAAACATGACGTCATAGGTCTTGTATCACAGAACTAGGATGTTCGATTGCGTAGCACCACGTCGCCATGTATTTTTTTTTTCAGATATTGTGCTACGATTTAGCCAAGAAGCAAATAAACTACCTATTACATGAGAAGCTAGCTCTACTTGTGCTCATGGTGTCACCAGGGTTCATCGGGTCGTTCGTTTAATTGTCCCTAGCAATGGGAAAATAAGATGGAAATTCGGAGTAACTAGAACATTCTGCTGTGTATCTCAATGAAACCCGTTCATGTACATCCGCTTTTCCTATCTGCTGACAAGCATAACAAAAATACAAGGCAAGTCTTGAGATTGGAGGTCAATGGAAAGACCTCGCTCTGACGATCGCCAAATTAAAACCACTCGAAATATAAAGCTCGATCAACTCTCTCACGGTTGTTGACGACCGCTGCCCTTTCACCATTTTAATAATATTTTTTATTCTGCAGTAATGAAAATACCTCCAAAACTTACAGCATCTTAGCATTATTGCAAAGAAATTAAAGTAATTTGTATCTTGTCAAAATACAATTTACAAAATGAATTCCAGAGCAGAATTTGCATAGGAAATTTAATTTTGAGGATTTTAATATTTTAACAGATAACCAAATTATTTTAATCTCCTTTCACCTTTAGTGCTTGTAGATATGTAAATGTTGATCTATTTCATATTTTATTGTGAGTTTTCGTTGATTTAGGGTTATTCCCTGCTCAACTGACTCTATTGCTTTTATAAAAGCTCTTTAACTTACCTACACACACCATATCCAGTGAACCTCTAAACAGCGAAATTTTCAGAAAGCTGTGGCGTGCGCCATTTTACATATTATTTTGAACTAACTCTGGGCTCTTTTACACAGTTGAAAATATATAGTACGCCTGGTGAAAGGACAGTAAGTGAATATTTACTATCAAGAATATCCTTTGCCGTGAATCTTTACTTAGAACCGACTTGAAATATGTATTTCTTTAAAGAACCAACCTAAGAAAACTTATATACTTAATTACCTACATGTTTACCTGCTAAGTAGGTAGCATTTTGCTGACTGACACTGGCCACTGGGGCGACCTTTATACCTGGGGCCGTATTTGATTCTATTTTTGATATTTCAATCGACATGTTCCCATTTTGTTTGTCAACTTTCAGTTTTCAAAAAATGCTGCCACGCCAACAAACATCTACCTAAGTACTTTTTATATCATCATCATCTTCCTGCCCTTATACCAATTACTTGGGGTCGGCGCAACACGTTTTGTTAAACACAAAATCGTGTTGCAAAGGATTTGGCTTAATTTTACGACCGGCCGCCTACCAGACGTCAACCCTACTTTTTATATCTGCCTCTGCCTATGTCCCCAGACAGACCTCGCTCAAAGCAATCTGCAACTTTAATCCGAAATTTCGTTCGTAGTAGTTCGATTATGTAAACAAGTTCCAAATAGTGTTCGTAGCGTGTAGTGTGATTTAATTTAGTACTACTAGTGGTTTCCAAAGTTTTCTGGATCGTATTTTACAACTCACGAAAACTATTATGGTAGGCTTAAAACCCAAGCGACAGCGACAACGACGCGCGTCGTTGTCGCTGTCAAATGACTGGTTTGTATGGGTTTGTATGGGGAACCAGAAAGACCGAGCGTCGGCGTCGTTGCGGCGCGCCACGACGCCGTCACGTTGACAGCGCGCTGAGAAGCTTAGAGTTTGTATGGGATGCGGTCGGGTTTTTCTACAAGACCGCAGCGACAACGACGCTGTCAAAATTTGACGGCGTCGTTGACGCGCGTCGTTGTCGCGACGCTTGGAAAATTGCGTGGTTTACGGACAACGCAACGTTAGATACCGGTGCGCTATCACAGCGTCGCCAGATTTATACGGAATAAAGGGCGCCTCACACCGGGCCGCACGGCGTAGCCACGACGTCATTACGCGAGTAGAGATGACGTTGAAACAAGTGACAAGTTTGAAGAAAAATAAACTGAATCCTGTAAATATCTATTGAGCAGACCAATCAAAGAGTCATTTAGGCACAGTTGCGCTTACTGCCATATGCAATGAGTTTTCCACCCCATAGTACATTCTTGTTAGAACTTCAATGGACAGAATGGTACAGTTTGAGTAACAGTGACCCACGCATTGCCAGTGAGCGATAGTGATTAGTTAAAATTGAAAATTATATTTGAATTGGTGAATAACTGTTGTACCCGTCCCGTAGAGCATTAATTGATTTCTATATATTTGAAAGGTAACATCAATGAAATACTTATGCTAACATTATTTATGAATTAGTAAGTATACTTACACAAAGTTCAATTGAGAATATTTTAACATCTACTTAGCTAAGTTCTGTTGCTTAAACTAATAATGATAATGACTTTTACTTCAGTTCATAGAGCGAATATACGGATCACCTTATACTAAATTGCCTGATACTTCGCCACGTCTCATGTGCTGGATTTAGTACATAATTAAGATTCGTACTGTTTCTTCTCGATATGAATCTAATTTTAAGGATATTTACTCTATTAAAGTTTGTCGATATGTACATTAGAGGTAGGTTAGTTATTTTGATCGTAAAGTAAATTGTATAAACAGTTTGACACTGAAACTATTTCGTAATTAAATAAGATTGATATTGGTGTAGTTGTGAAATAAAATGTCGCATGCGGACGTGTCATGCTAGTTTACTCATGCCAGCCCCATTAAACTATTTTTTTAATTACGAGCTTATAGTCGCTTTAATGGGGAACTTGAAGTGATGCGTAGCGTATATATCTTTAAACATAAAACACTGCAGAGTACGCATGAACTTGTGCAAAATAATATTTTGCTGTCTCATCATTATCTGGACGGGACACATTACTTTGTTTATAGTCCCCTGCGATAGTCCCTTGTGTGGTAACAAAGACTCCTTGCTATTGTTACAAGGACCTTTTAGTTCCGCAGCCGTATTTACCTAAGTGTTTTACTTTCACTTCACCCAAGAGGACCATACTTACGCCGCCAGTTTATTTCTGTGTAGGTGGAAATTGCCGCGTCCAGTGGCGGACTAACCTTGAATCAAATTAAGCAATTGCTTAGGGCATCACGTAGGGGGCACCAGAGAAGACTAGGGCCCCGCGACCGATGGGTGCCCCCATTGTAGCAAAGTCAGTAACAAACTGTTTTACTTCTGTGTTTGTTGCTCGTGCTTGTAAATGTCGAGTGCTCTTTTCTGGCGATGCTTTGTATAACTGTAGCCTATTTTAACTTAAAAAGTCGGGCTCGCTACGCTAGGGTTACTTGAATTCTGCTTTGTATACAAATAGGTAGGTGGGCCCACAGGCGTGGCATCAAGGCGTCTTAATCCGCCCCTGGCCACATCCTGTAAAATACGGACCCAAATACTTTATTATTTACTCAAGTAGCGTATAATTTCAGTCCTGAAAACGATCTTTAAAATATTCGGACGTGTTTTTCGACGGAAAGTTCGTTCGCGGTGTTTACAGTTATGAGGGTAAAGTAAACAAAGTGAAAAATCTTAGAATACAGGAATTCATATAATTGGAAATCCACAACTTCATATTCCACAAACGTATACATATGAGTCTTTCTTTACTTGTTACCTGTAAGTACGTTTAATTTTTGTTTTCTAATTGTTATTTAAAAGAATATATAAGTATAGAAGCACTTGCCACTTGATAAATCTGAAAGAAAGATAAGATAAGGAAGTAATGTTACTTACGCTTTGTTTGTTTGAACGCTTAAGACAGGAATACGTTTGATTAAGTGAGATATGACGATAAAAGAAGATGATGAACCGCCGACATAATTGTTTCATGATGAAGCCCTCCTATCGGTCCAAATACGTCGCGGAAACGTACATACAAATTACACAGTTATAACCAATCATCATCACATACTTGCATTCCGAATCATTTTATTCAGCTGAGGGCAAAAACTCTACGTCACTTTTTTAAATAGGGGTGGCAGTATTCTTAGCAGCTACCACACGGACTGTGGTTAGATAGTTCCAATACCTATCCTACTGCAAACGTCTTACGTCAAATTTGTAGTAGTGTAGTAGTTGTACATCTTTAAATACACTCATAAATCTCACAAATGACAACGACAACAGATACGGTTCATAAATTAAGATTAAGATAGATAGTAGGTACAATACTCTACCCATCATGTTGATAGCAACATGAATTGATGAAAGCTTGTACCTACACTCAATACAAATATGTAAATTGAGAGAGCTTAGGAGCATTTGAATATAACTGTTTGTCTGTTTACATTGCGGAAGTTGATGTCAGCCTGTGACTTTCAAATAACAGAGTAAAAATATAAATTTCGTAATATTTGTCTATTATATTTAGCGGCGCAAAGTAGCGGCTAACCTACCTTATACTGGATGTAAGGGACGGTGAAACTTTGCAAATATGATTGATCACTATGGAACTGAAAAAACTTTCCTCAAGGAAAATGTGTTAAGAAACTACAAAGAAAACGACTTCCTACAGAAAGTCAATCTGCTGATCGTCCATTTGGTAAGTCGATTATTTGTCTTCATAATACCTCGTCTTTCTTGGGAAAAGTTGTTCCATTTCATGGTCTAATCATGCCTAAAAAGTTGTCAGCTCACCATCTCTTACACCCCGTATCCTAAACAGGAATCATTCGACGTCATAGCGCCAGAAAGCGTCAGAGCGACGTCAGAAGATCGCCCTGCCTTAACACCCCCGCCCGCCCTGGGCACCGTGCATAGCGGTAATTAGGCAGATCTAATTTGTACCGCTCCCGGCGTGATTGCATTACTCTTCGACACTTACTGAGAACGACACCGACACTTAGCGCCACTAAGTATGGCGGAGATTCAGCGGGGGCGAAGGTATGACGAACTAGTTGACGCGGCCAACTTTATTTTGTAACTTTTCTTGTACGGGTTTTTTACAAGTACGTAGACTGGAGGTTCTGCGTAGCATCTCCTATGTCAAAGATCTAGGTAAATACATTCCGTATTCCGTAGCAATGGCTACGAACGAATTTATCATATCTAAGTTTGTACTGTAGATTCAGGCTCTTGTCATATTTCTAGCGTTTTGTGGTCTATTTATTGCTAATATTTGACAGACATCTTTCTGATTCTGGAAGGTGGGTAATAAATAAATCAATGCTAAACTGCAAAACATAATATCAACAGTAGGTGTGTTAATAGGACCAAGAACAGACAGCTGGTCTAAATGCGTCAAATAAATAGTATGTAATATAATTTAAAAATAATACAACTGTGACCAGTATTTTCACTTATTCGTAATCATAATAAAACCTGTTGAATCTCGGCCAGCCGTATTACAGACATCAAAGTCTTAAAAAACAGATCCAGTCCACAAACCGGCCGTAAAGAAAATCACAAAGAATCCGCAAAACATTTTTTGTGCGAACTTTTCTCATCTTGTCTAAAAATGGCGTCATTCCTTGATACACCTGAGTGCGAATTTTAAAATGGCAGTCTCATTACTCGTTATGTAGGAACATTTTAATATCTTCTTACTTAGCACCTCATGTTGGAAGTGCTTAGCAAATATTTGCATTAATAAGAGAATTTTGATTCTTACCTGTAGGTAAATATATGCATATGTGAATAATATGGTAGGTGCGTATCAGAACAACGTAGATGATGTTGTGCAGTGGTAGTGCGACTGACTGACTACCTGGGTTCGTTTCTCGATGGGTCACTCACAAAGTTGATACTTATTTATCACTTTGTACATTTATTTAGACATTGGAGGCCAAACCACCTGATTGCCCGAAAAGAAAGATAGTGCCGTGCTTCGCAGGGCACATTAAGTCGTCGGTCAGGTTGCTGTCTATACCTAATTACTTAGACGGCGGCCGTTACACAACCATGCCTGAATGAAGCCTGCTACTTGTAGTAGGCGATTGTGAAACTCTCACAACAGGTTTCAACGGATCGTTGGACGTTTCGGTGTTCTACTAGCACAATCGATCGAGCGCAGACTTTCTCATGCGAAATTTCAAAAATACGCTACAAAGGCAGGTACAATACACTCTTCGTAACATGTGACTGATTGCCATGGTTACCTCATTGATCACGCCTCGAGTTGCATTAAGGCAAGAAACACGTGTGACGTCCATTTGTGCCTTATTTTTGCGCTGCGAAAGGAAGCCATGCGATTTTTCACCTTATTTTCATACAAATATGGTTTATGTGAAACGATTTGATAGACGCATCTGCTAGTGCTGCGCATCTCACAACGCTGCATCACCGGATGCGTCTGTCAAACCGTCTGATAAACCGTATTTCTATGGGAATGAGGTCGAAATTAGTATTGTCCGTTGTGCACGTTACGCAGCGCAAAATTAACACACAATCGTATGTTACGTGTGTTTATCGTCTATGTTGCTAAGTACCCGGTCTTAATCAAAGTTAGAGTGTACGTTCGCCGCTGCTCACGGAGGAAATTTGGAAATTACAAAGAAGCTTTAAAACTCGAGATTTATTTACAAAATTGTACAAAATACCGCACCTCGATGGATACGGAAAGTTCTGGGTAAGTAATTTTTGTGATTACTTAAATTCTTTTCTACGGCCTACGTCGTAGCACCGTAGCAGCGGAACATTTTTTTAATTCGTTTAGTTAGGCTAAGTTTGGCCACGTCACTTGCTCAATATTTTAGTGCTTACACATATATGACGCTTGTATCTTTTGAGAAGTAGGCAGCAAGGGCGTCTACGGCCGTCGTCGAAAATACGGTCGTTATCGCCACGTCTGATAATGATAAATATAAGGTGTAAAAAAATCAACTGCAAATATTTCAGAGGGTGAACCATTTTTTACATCCTGTATTTGAGGACAGTTTCAGAAAGATCGTATACTTTAATCGTGTAGCATAAGTACAGTCAACCTCACGTCCGGTTAGATACTCGAACGACCAGTGTCAGTCTCAATCGCACGAAAAAAGAATAGTCCAAAGTCAAAACTGTCTACTTTAGCCTTAGGCAAGAAAAACACGATGTCAATCGGTTTGACTGACAAATCCGTCGGCGCAGCGTTTTGCGAATCCGTAGTGCTAGCGGATGCGTCTGTCAAACCGTTTGATATTACCCGTATTTGTATGAAAATAAGGTGAAAAATCGCATGTTCCTAATGCATGCGATTCGCGGTAGCGCTGCTCATTAATACGATGCCTTTAATACTTTGTTTTATAATAACTTACGTAGGTAGAGTCATATTTGCCCTGGCAGGCTGAATACATTGTACTACCTAGTGTAAATTGTTAAAACTGATTGACTGTATTCTAGCAAATAAATTTATAATATCTTATCTTATCAAAAATAACGTACAAACGACTTTACGCGTGTTTTTCGCCTTAGCTTGACTGAATATATACGAAGAAAAGGTGTTCACCTACGTAGTTCACGATGACCCTTATATCGCTCTTAAGGGCGCACTTACAAGAGTTGTTACGTAGTTGTAGTCACTTTACATTAAAACTGTACGTTTACGAGTTCGCCGACTACTGCTCTTGTGACTTTTGCCTGATTAAGAGCGTTTGTAACTTGCTTCTAATCTTACTAGTTGGATCTGCGACTCTAGGGTACTATTTTGTACTAAACATATGAGTATTTACCCACCTGCCGACTTAATTTATGCTTTTAATGTTACTTTAGAATGAGGTAATAAAGCCGCATGGTGTGGTGCCGGCGTAGAATATAGCATTACCCTATTTGGCATTTGAAATGGGCAGCAGCGTTCCCTGTGAATCTTGCCTCCGCCTGCCAAGCGTGGTAACTAAGACGGACGATACCCCTCAATTGAAGAAAGCCTATGCCCAGCAGTCGACTCTTGTAGTAATAGTAGTGTAGTAAACAGTTACATATGACCCAAAACACTATTCACTGGTATTTCGTTTATGTAAGTAAGTACTACAGAGAAACCACGTTCATTCGTAGGGCATAACACATAAATAACATATCTACCAGTTCTCAAGCACACAAACTCAAGTACGAAAAAGAGATTTTAATATCAAAATATACTTTAATTTTTGCAATCGAATGGTTGGATTGATAACCTCCTTTGACAAAGTCTGTTATGAAAGCTACACAACAACCCATTTAAGAGATCAACTTATACTGGTTAATTGTAGCAACTGTATGAAAAACCAATTTAAGTAGATCCCTTAAACGAGTGAGTATATGTGAAGCTGAAAGTATTCTTATTGGAAAGCTCACAGCGCACTTAGTGACGGTTCATTTACCTCACCGACAACAAAAGATGTAATGTACCTACTTACTTATTTCATAACTTCTTACATAATACAATACTTGAAATATTGGCTTCCAATAATATTACACGGCATGAAAAACACTCTTGTATACCGTGTGTTGCCGGCAAGCGGGAATTTATTTATTTAAACTGGTGATTCGGTGAGAAACACACGCAACGTCCATTTGTGCGTTATTTTTGCGCCGCGATACGCAAGCGTTGGGATAATACGAATTTTGACCTTATTCTCATAGAAATATGTTTTATGTCAAATTGTTTGACAAATGTTTCCGTCAACGCAGCGTTGTACGCTATTTTTGCGCTAACGAATGCGTCTGACAAACCGTTTCACATAAACCATATTAGTAAGAAAAAAAGTGGAAATTCGTATCTTTCAAACGCAACTTAGCACTGCGAATAAACAACGCACCAACGGACGTTATGTGTGTATTGCGCCTTATTTATTTAAACTGGTAATTTCTAGGCATCTATATGAACATACCTACTCTAAAGATTTCTCTTGCTCTGCGGTCAACAGAGACAATATTCGCAATATCCGTTGCTCGTCGCGCTGTCAATCGCGCCCAGACAATGAGTTAGAGGCTTTGTCGACTCTATCGTATGCTTATAATTGGGAAAACCTGGAAAGCAATCAATTGGGAAAATAAATCAACTTGATCTATTTAATTATTTTTTTATAATCAAGTCTATGAAACCACTCACTGCAGTCGAAGTCGTAAAACGTGGTGTAATAAATGCTACCCTGAATGATAACAGTGCTAAAAGAGGTCATTGTTTAGAAAATAATTATTCAAAGCCCAGGGTGCCTAGAGTATTGCATTTATTACAACACGTTTTAAGAGCCCAACTACAGCAAGTGGTTTTATAGACTCTAGTTTCGAAACTTTCACTAAACCACAAAATAGAGATTGCGCTAGCCAATACTTACTTTGTGACTAAACCCAGTACATAATTGATGATATTGGGTGCTAAATTTGTTACTGGAAACCTATTTCGCCAAAAGTCGCTTCATGCGAGTTGTGGTCGTGAGATCCACCCGGGGTCCACCTGAGGGACCAAACAGATTTATTTTGTACCTGAAAAAGGACCTAACTAGCTTTTTATTCATGCCCTTTGACTCGTGAGTAATACAAACGATGTGGCTTTTGCCTCTTTTTTGCCTACTTGTTATTACCACAAACAACAAAATAAAATCCTACTGGCAGGCGCGCAATACAGAGAGATAGCTAAAAGGAAACGTCAATTATACTCTCACACACATCTACATACACGCCGTTGTTTACTCACGAAATCAAACCGTCTCAAACCGGCTAGTAACCGGCTACAAGCTTCACAGCCTGGCTCACCGCCGCAAGGTTGCTTGCCTATCGGTCTTCTACAGATTGTACTTCGGAGAGTGTGCGCGTGAGCTGCATGAGCTCATACCACCGTCTCCTTTCTTCCATCGGACATCCAGACGCACGGCCGGCTACCATCCGTTCTTAGTTGATATACCCACATTACGCACTAAGCGCTTCAAATCATCTTTCATTATGCGCACGGCTAAAGAATGGAATTCCCTGCCTGCGTCTGTATTTCCGAGTGCATATAACCTGAATCTCTTTAAGTCTAGAGTGAATAGGCATCTTCTGGGCAAGCTCGCTCCACCGTAGATCCCATCTCTGCTCTAGGGTAAGATTGGGGTCAAGAGTAAGCCCATCATAGATAAAAAAAAAAAAAAAGTAAGTATAGTCCGTCAGGTTCGTGCGCGACCTTCCTGCGGGGTACAGACGGTTGGGGGGCGCGTAAGCACGTCATTTTAATATGACGTGCGGCGCGGATGCGCGCGTTTCCCTTCCCCGCTACACCTCCCGCTACCCGCTGACATCTCCCCTCCCAACGTCTGTCACCCCTAGGGAGGGTCGCGCACGAACTTGCAGGACTATAGTCGAGTGTCCAACAGCGTTCGGTGCGGGCGGACGGCAAAATATCTAACAACACGCAAGTGCAAATATTTTAGTATGTACCACATTTCAAAAACTCAGAAATAGCAACCCTAGGAAGTATGTATAAATTAACGGAAAAAGGGGCGAGCTGTCCTTCTGTAAATTCTCTATTTTATGCACAAACTGTTCGGAGATTTCGGCTCTGTTTTTCCTTCCCTACTTTTTATGACTTAATCACGGCGCCCACATAAGTCCTTCACACTATTAACGTAACTAACGATATATCAATTTCAACCTGTTTAGAGATGCAACAATATAACGAGATTAATTTCGATATATCGAAAAATTACAATAACTACCTATCTTCTATTTAGAAACCAAATACCAAAAGTATTCATTTACTGTTATAGTAAATACTTAGAAAATAATAAATTTTGGAAGGTTACTTACAAAAAAGTAACGGAATAAAAAGCCCATCAAATCCAGAAAAGTGGGTAAAATTATGTTATTATTGGCTAAGTTATGTGGAAACACTGTGACAACAAAATTTTCGATAAGTTACAAAAAGTGCGTCCGCTAGGGTCGTTTTCGTATACCGGCTCATATCACACAAGCGGTCTGCGAACGGATGCGGAGCAGAGCGGACGCCCGACGGATGTGCAAAAAATATACAGTACTATAAAATACCTACAAATAGGTATGCTTTATTGTACAAGAAACAAAATTAAGAAACAATGTAGCATAAATGAAAAGGCAAAGTACATCACAGGCGGGTAGCTAGGGTAGCAATTTCTTCCAGCCAACCTTCGACCTATCGATAATATACCTACATTTTAATATACCAGAGCCCTAAGTCAGCCAATCGACATATCGATATATCGAGTCTTTGGTAAGTATTGCACCCCTACCTGAGGTATTTGTCTTCCATTATTGCAGGTCGGCAAGGATCGGCAGGATGGATGCCCTGCTATTTGCCATCGTGCTGGAAGTGGTGCTGCTGCAAATGCGAATTCATGGTAGGTAGCGAGTTTTCTACTGGTAAGTACAGCTTGGCTGTAAAGATGATTGCACTGAAAATCAAGCCATACGTAAACGAACTGTAAAGGGAGATAACTGATAGGCTACATTCAGATGGAAGTGAGCAAAACCCTGTATAAAAAATATTTCAGGAAACGTTATAATTTGGACTTCCTTTAGTTAATGTAGGTAGTCAGCTGATCGTGACTTTGTACAGGAGGTCAAAATGATTCCTGTAATAAAACTTTTGGGAATTTGTTCAGTTTCACGGTCTGAAAACAGCTTTCAGTGTTCAGTTCAGAGCTGTCGGTGTCCCTCATACGTACATACATACATACGTCACGCCTATATCCCTTGTGGGGTAGGCAGAGCGTAAGCGGCTGTACAAAACGGCCTGTATATTTAAATACGGTATCCCGTAAGACAGTCTAAGGACACTAAAGTTAGTGTTTTAGTACCTACATAAGATAGTGATGTTTCATTCAAATGTTGCTGTATTATACAATACGGAAAATTCTTTTGATAGTAGAAGCACCAGTGATTAGAACTTCCAGCCACAGCCACCACAGGACAGCCGATGTGGCGCAGTGGTTAGTATGCCTGCCTGCCACGCAAAGGTTCCGGGTTCAATTCCCGGTGGGGTCACTCACGAAGTTGATATTTATCACTTTGTGAATTTGTTCCCAGTCTGGTTAGGACATTGCAGGCTGAACCACCTGATTGTCCGCAAGTAAGATGGTTCCGTGCTTCGGATTGGCACGTTAAGCCGTCGGTCCCGGTTGCTGTCTATGATGGCGGTCGTTACACAACCATGTCAGAGGCCTGCTACTTGTAGTAGGCGGTTGAAAAACTCTGACACCAGGGTTCATCGGGTCGTTGAACGACTCGGTGTCCCACACGAAAAGAAGAAGAAGTGATTAGAAAGCATACAAAACGAGGCTAATAAACCAACTATGGTCCTATAAAACCATTGGATGTTTATTAGCCCCAAATGGCCTCAATTTTATCACCATTTAGAGGATTTCATCTTCTGCGGTCTAAAAATAAACATTGATTCGTGGTGATACTATTTTATTTGTGCTTAGAACATTTAATGGAAATTCGACTTTTAACTAGGTATTGCATTACGGAGGTAAGTAGGTAAACAAAATTAAAATCGCTATCATTTAACTTTGCCGCGCAGTGGGGCACTGTACAGGCTAAATTTAAAAAAAAAAACTTCTTCCTGAAATTTGTTCGTAGCTATCTACTTATTTCATAGCTTATTCGTAGCACTATCTAACACTATGCACTATGTAACATTATTACAGGGCCTGCATTTTACCACCATCTGGTAACACTCTAACTGTACCAACGCTTCAATGACGTAGTAAATTGTTTCTAGAGGGCAGCACCAATCGGAGGCTCGGGTTCAGGCGCCAGGAGTTGGAAAAACGAGAGAAAATCCAGTACGAGAAGCTGGTTAGGGACCGGTAAGTTGCTGGAAATAGTACCGAGATAGCAGCACTTAGCGGAATCATGACAGGTAGATCACGAAAGAAAGCCCCGAAAAACCTTTTTTTACACTTTGGAATGGAAAATGTAACTTTTTGTTTCTGAAATAAGTACATTTCTTTTTAGGGTTTCGTAGTCTACTAGAAACCCTTATAGTTTCGTCATGTCTGTCTGTCTGTCTGTCTGTCTGTCTGTCTGTCTGTCTGTCTGTATGCCGCGCCCTCATATCTTCGTCAGTTTTAGAGCTATCGACATGAAATTTGGTGAGAAGATAGATCGTGTTGACCCAAATATAGAAATGTTAAGAAAAAAATATTTTAAATGTTTTTTGGACCCCCTCCCATACAAGTGAAAGGGGGCAAAAAAATTTTTTTTCTTCTTTTATATTGAGTAGGGTATCCTTGAATAGGTCTTTTAAAACTAAGGTGAGGTTTCTTTGAAACAAAGTCACTAAAATGTTTCTGTCACGAGATATTTGCTTTTAAAAAGGGCGTTTTTGACCCATAATTTGTTCCAGCTGTAACTTCTAAAGTATAAACGCTAAAAATTTGAAATAAATATGGAATATAGCTTACAATCTGAAGTTACAACGAAAACTATAACGGATATCGTACCCTTAAAGGTTTCAGAAAAAATTGAGTTTTTCTATTTGCGGTTGGTCATCATACTGCTGCTAACAAACCAGCAACAAAATTAAGTTTGTAATGCTGAAAAACCTGATATTTAAACGTTGACTACGAAACCCTATTTGTGGGCGTGTCTAACACGCTCTTGGCCGGTTTTTTTAAATAAATGGGTTCCTATCGTACTAGCTGTCCGATCAGTAGAGATTTCATACACTGTTTCCCATATTTCTGTGGAGGAAAAGGCGCTTACCTTTTCCTGTTATAACAGAGATCATGATGGCTTTAATAAACCAAAGATTTTCGGTTACATTCAAACAAAACACAATCGTATAAATTAAATTAATTAAAGTGCTATTAGATACAGCAAGTACCTAGGTACCTAAAAAACGATGTCACTTTTCCAGTGAGCTGGTGAAAGACGTGATACGACGGACGCTGATAGAGGTGGCTGAAGATGGGGAGTTCAGCTCCCTGCAGCGAGCGGTAGAGGCGTTGCAGGATCGCATCTCCTCCGCCAAGAACAAAATTGCAGACCATGAGAAACTCGTCATGTAAGTTACCCAAAGAAAATTATCACCACTGCACATCAGAACCTTCATATACCTAAGTCACCTTGCCGTGTGGTTCCAACTTAGAATAGCATCACCATAATTGTAACGCGGTTTTACGAACTGCCAAAGTTTTAAAGAGCGACGAAAGAGCTACCTACAATTGCCCACAAAATACGACTGCTTGAACGTGCCTCACTACAATACATACCCACATATGTCACGCCACTGTCTCTTGCGGGCTAGGCAGAGCGTAAACGACTGTAAAAAACGGCCATTTACACCACGTCTGAGAATGGTTGAGAGTCATTCAGGTTATACAAAAGACTGTGTACTGTGTATCACCGCAGTGAAAGCGTGAAAGGCATGTCACCTAAAATTGCAATACCTACACATAAACTCTCAAATCCTTGCTCAAGTCGCTTCTTACGACACCCACGGGAAAGGTATAAGGCGGCACCACACAGCAAACCTATGCTACCTACCACTGGCCTGTTTAAAAAATCTTTTTTAGGACAGAGGAGGAAACTGTAAACGACCTGACTACGAAACGAGACCAATGGGTGGTAAAACTCCGCAGCGCCGACCACAGAACTGCTTTTCTCCGAGATAAAATTAAAGTTTGTAACGTTTTTGTTTTCTTAATCTAGTTCCAACCACCACAGACCGGAAAAGCTAGAATAGCGTAAAAATAACAATAGTGAAATCAATGTACTCTCTTTCTTTGTGTGGGACACCGAATCATCCAACGACCCGGTGAACCCTTGTGTCAGAGTTTTACAACGCCTCCTACAAGTAACAGACCTCTGACATGGTTGCGTAACGTAATTAAAAACCTTCACATATTTTGTCAATAGCTAAACTTTTAGCAGCTTCACACTAGGTATCGAATTAACCGTAAGTTCTAAAATCCACGTTTGGCTCTTCAGGCACGGAAGTAAGCATTGTCTCACAGATAAGCGTGTGACTTGTTTTCTTGTAGTGTGGGACACGGAGTCAACGATCGTCCCGGCGAACCCTGGGACCCTTAGTCATCATCATCATATCGTGTGGCATTTCTCTTGCATTGGACCCTATATGTTAATGGTTAGCTTTAGTAGTCCATTAATTTGGAGGCAAGTTAAAATATAACCTTCCTTTACAGGACGACCGTCTGAACGCAAGCATACGTCTGCGCTACGCAGAGCTATGGCTGGGAGCACGTTTGGAGGCGCAAGAGTTGAAGTTTCAGATGGAGAGCAAACCAGCGCCCTTGCCCAGGACAGACCACGAGCAACGAGTCCACGAGGAGATCTGCAAGGCTATTGAGCTTCAGATACAGGTACTGGATACCTTGAAATTTGACTTGTATTGGGCTGGGACCTATACCCACGTTGCCATTGTCACTGTCTCTATCATCATCATCTACCTGCGCTTATCCTAATCAATTGGGGTCGTCACAGCATGTTTTGTTTAGAACACAAAATCATGTAGCAAAAGGTTGGCTATGTTTTACGACAGGCCACCTGCCTGACGTCAACCCTCTTAGGGAATTCTATTGTAGGTGGTATTACCGCCTCCATGCGGTTGACCATAGTCGACAGATGTTCAGCCGAGGTCAAAAGCTACACGTCACCTTTTACGAAACACCCTGAGTAGACCGGGGTGGCAGAATTCTTAGCCGCTACCATCATCATCTTCCTGCCCATATCCCAATTACTTGGGGTCGGCGCAACATTGCCTCTATATTGTACCTAATTAAATCTTCAAGTTCCTACGATTTACTTATCCTACCTACTCTGGTCAAGGCTACCTTCTCTTATCGAGGCAAATAGACCGCGTGCGATTTATTTCATCTACGAGTTGAGTACGCACGATACTAGTAGCTACTTGAAGTAGTCCAGTTAGTGAAGTTTTATTTGAAGGATCAACTAATTTCTATGGAATCGCTGTGATATTTTTTTTAATTATTGCAGGAGCACGAAAAAGCAATAGAATATTGGACAGTGCGGTATGCAGAAGACATCGTAAACATGAACGAGCGCCTGGCAGAAAAACGAAAGCAACTTGCTATCACAACTGCGAAGCGTGAAGAGTTGCAGAACCTGGTAAGATTTTTTTCTTCTTTCCAGAGAATTTAGAAAACATGAAAATATTTCTAGTTCATTGATTTACCTACGGATTTCTTTCATTTACCTTCCAGTACGATCTACATGAAGGCGAAATGAGAGCCTGGAAAGATTTCAAAGCGGAGCGAGCTGCTCGGTTGGCAAAGGAAGAGCATATCCGGAACTCAGCGACGCGTATCCAAGCTTGGTGGCGCGGAAACATGGTGCGCAAAGCACTAGGACCCTTCAAATATCTACGGAATATCAAGAAGTCTCCCTCGAAGTCCAAGAAAAAATAACTCAAGATATTTCTAATTTCAGCGCCATCTACACATATTGTTACAAACTATTGTGAAACTAGTAGTGCCATCTGTTTAACAATTTCAATACTTTCGATTTTAGTGTTGCCATTTCTACCAATTTTATCCTATTTTCGTTGGTACCAGTATGACAATGTATGCGGATTAGTAACACATTTAAAAAATATTATTATGTTTCACAGCTTCATTCTATGCGATTTACTGGTTAACGTATTGTAGTAGCGCCCCCACGCATTAGCCTTGCACGGATTTTTAAAGCCATCTCAAGTTTTTTTTTTTTTTGTACGTTTTTCTCTTTGTGTGCTGGCAACACTACCCCCAATCCGTACCTCCCGGATCGCCACGCCACTGACATTTCTTCATTCCGTGTCTCCGTGCTCAGGCCTTCGCACGTTCGATCCCACAGTAAAAATACAGTATTTTTTTTTCTAAAATTCTATCTTTTTTTCTACTAATCTAAAAGTCTTTCAACGATGGGAAAAAGGAAAGCCGAAGAAAACGAGGAAGAAATTCGAAGAAAAATCCAAATATTGGAAAGAAAACTAATAAAAGCTAGAGAAAAGCCTGCCAGATTTCGCCGTATAATTTATTCATCCGATGAGGACGAAAACTTCAACAGTAAGTACAAAATTTTTATAATTTTATTTTGCAAGTTGCTTTTTAAAATAAAATGCAATGTGGACCTCCGCTATAAAGGTTGTTCCCTTTGCAATCATATATATTTTTATTACAAAGCAATGTGGGCCTCCGACATAAAGGTTGTCTCCTTTGCGATTATAATATTTTTTGTGAACCTCCGCCATAAAGGTTGTTCCGTCTTTTACTTGGCCGATTTACTGAAATACGGTCTCATTGTTACAGACCGGTCGGAGAGACCGCCGCCTGTGGCTCAAGCTCGAAGGGAACCCCCGGCACGAGCGCATGATGCTGTCGATAATACCAGGGCCTCGTCGCCTCGTCCAGGACCATCGGGGTTGCAAGCACGTGCTCCTGCACTGCCACCGCTGCTGCCGCTGCCGCTGCCGCCGCCGCCGCCGCCGCCGCCGCCTCCCTCAGCTCCGTGCCTGCCTTCTCCACAGCCGCCGCCCACCCCGCGCCCATCTTCTCCACTGTCGCCGCCACCACCACGTCCAGATTCTCCGCCGCAACCGTCACCGTCACCGCCACGTCCGGCCTCCCCACTGCCGACAACGTCGAACCAAGCAGAATCCGCCGACGTCATTGAGTCCAATGAAATTGAACTGATGGAGATATTTTACAACTGCTTGAGACGCACCCAAACCTGACGCTCCTTTAGGGCCTCCTATTCATAAAGACGTTGCCAGCAGATGGCAAGAGATACTGGCTAAAGGATTGGCGAAGGAAGTCAAGGATAAACTTATCAGCAAATACTTAGTCCCCAGTAACTGTGACTTCCTTGTTGCGCCTGCTCTCAACCCGGAGGCAAAGGCAGCCTCTCCGACCCGTTGATAAAAGAGACTCTTTTTGATGCAAAAGCAGAAACAGCTGGGTGTTGCACTTTCTGCATTGTCCTCGGCTACAAGCATGATCTTGGCTAACGAAACCTCTAAACAAAAGTTGCTAAAACCGATAAGCGACGCTTGCCGAATGCTATGCGACAGTCATTTTATGGAAACCAAATCTAGGAGGAACCTTGTTATTTCCGCAACAAACACTCAATTAAAGGACACATTGTTGGAATCTGGTCGTGACAAATCCTGGTTATTTGGTGAAAACATCACAGAGAAAGTTAAAGCTGCCAAAAATATACAAAAATCAGGTAATGATTTGAAAAATCAACCTAAACCCACTAAATCCAATTATTATCCAGGAAAGAATAATAAATATCTTTTGAATTTCAAGGCTCAGCACCGCAAGACAGACAACAAGCCGCCAGTGACGAGCACCGACAGCGTACGAGGTCGCCAGCAGCCGCGAGCACCCCCGCGCGGCTCGTACCGGAGCACCCGTCGCTCCCCGCCGCGCAGGGCGCCTCGGAAATAACTCCCGAATCCGCGGTAAATTTCGCTGGCAGATTAAAACACTATGCGCATAAATGGTCCGAAATTACTAGCGATGCAACGATTTTGTCATGGCTAAAAGGATATAAGATACCATTTACTTCTCTTCCACAATCTTCTGGAAGTCCTAATATCGTTCCACAAAATCCACAAGAACATCAAGAATTTAGTGATTCTATCGATAAATTATTAAAAATTAATGCTATAACACGTTGTAATCATGAACCTGGTGAATTTATTTCAAAAATATTCCTCGTGCCTAAACCGAATGGTGAAAAGCGTTTCATATTAAACCTAAAATCCCTAAATAAATTCATAAGACCTAAACATTTTAAAATGGAAGATTATAGGACCGCCTCTAAATTAATTACTAAGAATTCATACATGGCTACAATAGATTTAAAAGATGCCTACTTTCTTGTTCCAATTCATAAGTCACATAAAAAATACTTACGTTTTCAGTACAACGGCATCCTGTATGAATTTAACTGTTTACCTTTCGGTTTATGCACTGCACCTTTGTATTCACAAAACTATTAAAACCAGTCGCACAACACTTACGATCACAACACCTTTTATCCGTAATATATCTCGACGATATATTTTGCATAGGTAACTCACGATCAGACTGCAAAAATAACGTTACTATCACTATAAATCTTTTGAAAGTCTAGGTTTCGTAATTAATAAACAGAAAAGCTGTTTGGTTCCCAGCACGAAATGCAAATTCTTGGGTTTCTTGTACGATTCCCGAAATATGATTCTTACACTACCCTCGGAAAAGAAAAAGTCAATCAAAGATCGAGTCAACTCTTTTATTAGGGATGTACACAAGTGCAAATTACGTGACTTTGCAAGGTTGATTGGTCTTTTAATATCGGCATGTCCCGCAATTAAATATTCATATTTATACACGAAAAAATTTGAAATTTTTAAATATGAATGTTTACTTAAAATCCCTTCATACGATCAAACAGTTCGTATTCCGGAGTGGTTAGTATCAGATTTGTTTTGGTGGTACGATCACATCGATTCAGGTTGTACTTCTCTCGGACCTAATACATATGATTTGGAAATATTCAGTGATTCTTCACAAACAGGCTTCGGATGTTTTAGTAATGGAAATAAATGTTTTGGATATTGGAATAGCGATGAATCTAAATTACACATTAATGAACTAGAGCTAAAAGCAGCATTTTTAGGTCTAAAGTGCTTCGCAAAAAATTTAAAAAACTGCAATATTTTGTTACGCGTTGACAATATCACCGCAATTTCTTGCATTAATAGGATGGGCAGTATTCAATACAGTCATCTTAATAAAATTACTAGAAGCCTGTGGGAATGGTGTGAACAGCGAGAAATAACAGTCTTTGCTTCCTATATAAACACGAAAGATAACTGTGACGCTGATCAGTTATCAAGGACTAGATTCAGGACACTGAATGGGAGTTAAATGACAATGCCTTTAAAGATATAATTTCCAACTTTGGTAATCCACAAATAGATTTATTTGCAAGTAGGTCTAATACTAAATGTCCCATTTATGTATCTTGGAAGATGGACCCTGAAGCTCAAGCAATTGATGCTTTCACTTTACCTTGGAAAGACTGTTACTTCTACGCATTTCCACCATTTTCACTTATGACAAAAGTTCTTCAAAAATTATTAATGACAAGGCGGAAGGTGTTGTTGTGGCTCCATACTGGCCCACAACCCTGGTTTCCCCTATTTAAAAATTGATAGTTTCGGAACCGTTGTATTTTGGACCTAGTCCTGACCTATTAATTTCTCCTTTCAGGAACGTACATCCGCTTCACAAACGCTTCGATTAGTTGCCGCGAAGCTTTTCGGCAAACTTTATTGAAAAAATCTATGTCTCCTCAATCTATAGAAATAATGTTAGCATCTTTATCTGATTCACATACAAGCAATACGATGGATGTATAAAAGCTTGGATTAATTATTGTAATATAAATTCATATGATTATACCAATGTTTCAATTCTTGAAGTAATTAATTTTCTAACTGAAGTGTTTGAAAAGGTGCTAAATATGGGACAATCAACTCCTATAAATCCGCCTTGTCATTGTTATTTGGTAGCATGTTGGACGATGATAGGCTTCAGGTTTATGAAAGGAGTTTCTAAACTGAGACCCCAAATCCCAGATACAACCTGACCTGGGATCCAAATATAGTACTGAATTACTTAGCAGAACAGTGGCCGAATGAGGATCTCAGTTTAGAAAGTCTTTCAAAAAAGACTTTGACTTTATTGGCATTGGTGACTGCACACCGTGTGCAAACATTTTCATTAATAAAAATTAGTAATATAGTTCGGCAAATCGCTTCAATTACAATAAAAATTCCTGACCCTATTAAGACAAGTAAACTTAACTCATCTCAACCCGTATTGAGATTACCATACTTTGATACTAGACCAGAGATATGCCCTGCTCGATGCTTAGATTGCTATTTAAATAGAACACAATCATTACGAAATAACCAAGACCATTTGTTTATAAGTTTCAAAAAACCATTTTCTAAAGTCACATCACAAACTCTGAGCCGTTGGATAAAAGACACTCTTGGTCGTAGTGGTATAGACACAGCAATATTCGGTAGTCACAGCACACGGCATGCAGCCACCTCCGCCGCTGGAAGACTTGGCGTCAGCATTGACTTGATCAGGAACACTGCTGGTTGGACAGCATCCTCTTCCGTATTTGCTAGGTTTTATAATAGAGATGTAGTGCCTGATCCAGAGTTATTCGCCAATTCTATACTCTCGTCACAAAATAATGACCTGTAAATGATAAGATAAAGTAGGTAAATATGATTATACATTAATTTAATTAATAGATCTTTGAATCTTTGAAGTATAAATATCAAGAAATTTGATCTCAATATATATGATTTGTATATATATAAGCTTACCTGTTTTATTTACAATAATCCAACATCATGTGTTTCCTTATTTGTGTATTTCACATTGAAATTCTCTGAACATCCTACAATACGTTAACCAGTAAATCGCATAGAATGAAGCTGTGAAACATAATTAAAAATCAAACGAACTTGCAAGTGAAGTTCGATGATAATTATGTGAACAGCTTCATTCGAAGCGATTTACATACACCCACCCTGTAAAAATAAATAAACACTCGAACATAAATAATGTTAAAGTACCCTCCCCATTTTCAAAGTGAAATACAGCTTTAAACGAAATGAAGAAATGTCAGTGGCGTGGCGATCCGGGAGGTACGGATTGGGGGTAGTGTTGCCAGCACACAAAGAGAAAAACGTACAAAAAAAAAAAAAAAACTTGAGATGGCTTTAAAAATCCGTGCAAGGCTAATGCGTGGGGGCGCTACTACAATACGTTAACCAGTAAATCGCTTCGAATGAAGCTGTTCACATAATTATCATCGAACTTCACTTGCAAGTTCGTTTGATTTTTAATTTATAACGCTACTGTTAAAATCAGTAAATAATAAAGAGCATTAAAAATACACAAGATAAGTATTAATGTAACAGACATACATACATACATACATCACGCCTCTTTCCCGGAGGGGTAGGCAGAGACTACGTCCTTCCACTTGCTACGATCCTGACATACCTCTTTCGCTTCTTCAACATTCATCAGTCTTTTCATGCACGCTCGACGGTTTAGGGTACTTTTGACCTGACCTTTCTTTAAAACGTCCCCGATTTGGTCCAGGTACGTTCGTCTAGGTCTTCCCCTTCCAACGTTCCCATCCACACTCGCCATATATACTTTTTTCGTTAATCTTCTTTCATTCATCCTCTCAACGTGACCAAACCATCTAAGCATTCCTTTTTCTATACCAGTCACTATGTCTTCTTTTATACCACAACGTTCCCTTATCACGCTATTCCTAATCCTGTCACTCAATTTTACTCCAATCATACTTCTTAACGCTCTCATTTCTACTGCATTTATTCTACTTTCATGTTTTTTCTGCCATACCCAGCTTTCACTCCCATACATCAGTGTTGGAACTAACACCCCTCTATGCACAGCCAAGCGCGCCTTATTCGACACTTTTTGGCTGTTCATAAAGGCATGCAACGCTCCATTCACCATATTGCCGGCATTCACTCTCCTTTCAATATCACTTTCACACTTCCCATCTGAAGTAAATTTAGATCCCAAATATACAAACTCTTTCACTTGCTCCACTCTCTCCTCTTCTATCATAATAGTACACTCTGTCGTACTATCCTCTTTTTCAAGCACCATTGCTTTCGTCTTACTAACATTCACTTTCATTCCTTTCTTTTTCAAAGCTTCATTCATAATATTTACCATCTCCTGTAACTCTTCAGCCGACGAAGCAAGAATAACTTGATCGTCAGCATAGAGCAGACATTTGACGAGTAAATCGTTCATTCTTAGTCCACATACACTCTCTTTCAAATCTGTCAAACAACTATCCATGAATAGATTAAACAGCCACGGTGACGCAACACAGCCCTGTCTAACACCTTTCTCGATATTAAACAGTTCAGTGTATGCTCCGTTGATCCTGACACAAGCACTGGAATCCTTATATAAGGATTTCAGTGCTCGTATCAAGCTACTGCTTACACCATGCATGGATAGAGCCGACCACAATTCATTCCTCACCACTCTGTCATAGGCCTTTTCCAAATCCACGAATGCGCAATAAACTTTCTGGTTTTAGCCAGGAACTTCTCAGCTATGCATCGCAAGGAAAGACCTGATCCGTGCATCCCATCCCCTTACGAAACCCTGCCTGAGCATCCCATACTTTCTCATCCGTTTCTTTCACCACTCTTTCAATCAATACCTTTGCATACAATTTGCCGACGACACTAAGGAGGCTTATACCGCGGTAATTTTTGCAGTCAAGCTGTGACCCTTTTCCTTTGTACAACGGCACTATAACAGCCTTGCACCAATCACTTGGCACTCGACCGCTTCTCCAACAAAGGTTAAAAAGGAGGTACAGCTGACTAGCTACAACGCCTTCGCCAGCCTTTAGCATTTCGACCGACACTCTGTCATACCCTGCAGCCTTACCAGATTTCATACTTTTCAACGCTTTTACAATCTCATTCATTTCTATCTCACTTTCGTTCTCAATGTCATTTAACAAACCAACATTAATAAGTACCTACCCTTACTTGTCCGGCAGGCTCAGTACTTACAAGAGTATGGAATAATAAACACCTGACCACAAAAACCAAGATAATTGTTTACCAAACTTGCGTTCTAAGCCTACTCTTGTATGGAGCTGAAACCTGGACTTCGTACGCAAAACAAGAACGTCGCCTCAACTCATTTCATATGCGCTGCATAAGAAACATCTTGCATAAAACCTGGCAGGACAGAGTCACAAACGAGCGAGTCCTAGAAATTGCACAGCTGCCTAGCGTTACCGCTTTTCTTAAGCAGAGACGATTGCGGTGGATAGGGCATGTGTATCGCATGGAACCTTCGCGTCTACCGCGGCGTGTCCTGCTTGGCGCCGTAGCTAACGCCAAAAGAGGAGTTGGAAGACCGATGCTACGATTCAAAGATTGTGCCAAACGGGACATGGCTGCGTTTGACATCGACCATCAAAGCTGGGAGAAACTAGCTGAAAATAGGGATGAATGGAGAAAGCGTATGTTTGATGGGCGTAAAGCTCACGATGATCCTGGTTCGCTAGTCTTGCAAACAAAAGGCAAAAACGTCATCTAAACATGCATGTGCCAGTCTCCAATTCCACCTTCATTTGTAGAGCGTGCGGAAAGTCATGCCACTCCCGTATCGGCTTATACAGCCATGAAAAATCTTGCCTCAGACACTGAATAAATCGTCTGTCTCAGACGTGTGAGGCCAATGATGATGACCCTTACTTAGAAAATTGCCTCGCTGCGCTCGGCTCGGTAGATCGAGCACTATTCCAAGAGACCGTCAAAAACAAAGTGCCAAAAAGTTGTTTAATCCATTTATTTGCAATGTGTACTTCAAACTATGAATTTTAACAGTGCGAGGTGCATTAGCCATATACAGGGTGTCTTTTTATATACAGGGTGTTAATTTAATTCAATGCGTGCCATAACTTCAGGCTAGGTTAAGTATCGATTAAGGATGCCATAAAAAATATTGAAAAATATCCCAGTCAAAAATAATAAAAATTTCGGATTTAGTTAAAACTTACTTTATTTTTTTGACAGTGTTGTTGTTTAGAGAGTGCCCATACAAGTACTTTCGTCTAAAAAAAAATTGAGATTGAACGAATTCTGGCTGAGATATAGGCATTTGAATCAAATGTCAGTCAAATAAAAAAAAATCGAGACTAGGATTTTTTCAATAATTTTTACGGCTTTCTTTTTCGATACTAAACTTACCCTGAAGCTATGGCACGCATTTAAATTAATACCCTGGTATATAAAAAAATAGCTATAGATAGAAACTTATGCAATAAAAAGCGGCAGCTCAAAGAATGCGTCCGAATTCTCGTATGGTTTCTCGTTATGTTTAGCAGTTTTCACACTTAAATAATGGCAACACTACCAACATGCCGCCGCGCTGTGCGGTGCCGTGCCGGTTTTTTTGACAGTGTCCCGTCAAACGCGTGGTCGAGTGGTTGTTTGTGACGCGTCGTGCAAAAACGTTTCTATTGTGGAACAGGCGGAAAACTTATTTATTTGAACTAAAACATTATATTGAATTCTAAACTGAATGTGGACGTTGGTCGAAAAGTGTTGTGTAATACGATGGACTGTGATAAATTGAGAATTCGCTGAATTCTGCACGTAGCGTTGCGAAAGTTGGATTTCTCATCTTGAGGTTTGGTGAGTAATCTTCCTTGTTTAAAATTGTTTTTACGTACCTACTTTATATGTTTTAATTCCAAGATATAAGCTTCCACTGGATTGTTATGCAGTAGAATGTTGGTAGAAGTTGCATACATGTGCTTTCCACAATCAACTTTTTAGTCATGTTGAAATGTTTACCATGTTCTTGGAAACGAAAGCAATCATGTTTTCAATTGAAAATACACGGCCTCGTCGTACAAAGCTAAATACAATTTTCGTTCTGTACACTTTTTGAAAGACTTCTCGTTAGTTTGCTCAGCAATTGAAACTGAACAATTTTCAATGACTTTTGGAAATGGCCAAAAATTTGTAAGTCATAGTTAACTATTTGATATTTATAATAATGTTATGGATGTAATATCGCTTTTCCAAAGATGATAGATTCAAAATTAATACCTTGACTGACCCAAAATTGTTTTGTGTTATTGTCTTGTATCACAAGATGATTTGCACCATTTCTCCAATACCCTTTAGGTTGTAAATAAATAACTAATTTATAAAGTAACATCATCAGTCTATAAAAGTACTTACACAAAAGTTAAGATAGAAATTATTTTTGCCAATGAAGTCAAATTGATTAGCAAACAATCTTACTATTATAAGTTAGTCTACTGTACATATCTTATAATATGAATGGCAACTTTCCTAATTTGGCATCTAACTTAAACTTCAACTATGCAATAAATAAAATATGGCCATTCACAAATAGGTATTTAGTGATACTACCTATAGGGTTGGGTTGAAAAGAGCATACCTACATATGACCACCCCAAATGGTTCAAATGTATCTTAAACTGCATTGTTTTAGTAAATTATTTCTTTTGTTGTGTCTGCAGCTAGTTAAACTCTATTTATAAAAGTAAAAAACATTAATGTATAAGTACCTTAGGAATAAAAATATATTTTCAACGATTTGAGGAGGTCCTAGGTATGCTGTTTCGACCCTGACCTAATAATCATTGCTACTATAAAGGTGGTAGGTAAGTGAACATGCTACCTATACCAAATACATGCTACACCAAAACATAGTACAATATGCAATAAATAGATGATATCTGTTCCATTTTGACCAAACCATAACCCCACAAGTTGATATAAGGTATTCATTACCATTTTTTTTACCCTTTCTAAGAAGTAACACTGCAAAACTAAAATATACCTACATTATAAATATTTACAATACCTACCAACCTTGTTTCCAGTATTATTCCATAATTTTTACTGTAAATACATACAAACTGTAAGATGATTACTAGAACTTGGAAATATCATGTAGGTATAAATTACTACACAAGTAATGAATGATAATAATGAATATGCATCACCTACATTTTGAACATGGTCATTATTAGCCATTATAAGTATAACAAGTGATTCCTGAAACGAAATTTCTTAGCATAGTTATAACTCAATCAAGATTCAATAAAACATAACACAAGATTCCTCAGCGTCCGAGGTTTACACGTCGCTATTATTCCAAAAGAGATCATGAGACGTCCGACCGACAGATGCGGCAATGTTGTAAGAGAAACTGCACTTTTTGCGCGTAATAACAGTGGTCAACTAGGTGATATAAGGCTTGGGCACACAAGAGTGGCGTGAGCGCTCATCACAATCCAAGAGTGCACCACATCCAAGTGAAAACATGAGGCTTGAATGCGTTGTGTTTTCAAACGTTTCTGATCTAGACGCCAACCCAGCCGTCAGCGCTACGCACGCTTTCTTACAAGAGCCGCAAGCACTCGGCAACTCCTCTCACCCTGCCCTCCCGTCAAGATCTTCAAGTAGGAAATTCTATTCCATTCTCCTCTCGCCCGCCCACAGTATACCCAAGCCTTTACAATACCTGGCTTGAGAGTAATTAGTGCGTTAATCGACGGCGGCGCAGTACCGGCGGTGCGGCGGTGCGCAGGCGCATGGTTCCGAGAAGCGTCCGCGAGCACCGGCAAATTGCCCTCAGATATGCGCTCCGGCTGTCGGTAATTGCAAAAATCACTCGCCGAGCCGACCTGCCCGACTCCTCTACCTTGTAATACAAGTACAGGGCCTGCATTGTAAAAACGATTTATATGCATCTTGTACACAATCAATCATATTTCTTGCCGGTTTGTGTAGCCGCAACGCCGCAAGCCGACCGCAGGCAATCTCGCTCTTCCTTTCGAGCTGTGGATTATTGAATAGGAAATGGTTTTGCATATTCATGTCCTCTTACGAAGCTATCTAATCTTTGTCGTTTATTGTCCAAGCATGTTTTCAAGTTTTTAGATAAATCACAGGATGGTGACTTCTATAGCAGTATCGATATTGAATCCCGGCAGCCCTACCGCGACGTAAACGGCAGATACATTAAGTTAATTGCCTCTCGGACCACTCTCATACTTGAGCGCAATTATTTCTTTAAAAGATTTACGAAATTTCCCCTTTATGGTTTCATCGACAGCTCTTGCGACAGTTTCTCACCGGTACTCGTGTCCATTGCGGATCACGTCATACATACCTACCTGTCATGCTGCATACTACCAATCCACTCAACTGCCTATAAGGAAGCAATCTCGATCCGAATCTGTAAGGTGCAATTTTCTCGGAAAAACCATTTCAATTTAACTGCATGACTGCGGCTTGTAACATCATTAATACACCATTAAATGGACATTAATGTGTTATTTAGACACCACACCCGGACACAATTCATGTACAAATTGTTTTTCATTTAAACCCAATAATATTCACATTTGCGTTAACTACACGTAGGTATCATGTGTAAGATGCGACAAAAAACACGTGCATTTGAATACATACTTCATAACATTTTTACCAGCCAGTAAAAACTTGTAGAAAAAACAGTGATATTAAGTATTAAGGCAAATTATGAGTGTTCTCAGAAGCTAGGGCCCGGCTTGCCGTTCGCCAGTCACCGCACTTCGCAGAACTTATAGGTCACACAGTTAGCGAGTGATTCGTTCACCTCACCCCACTCGCATAGTGTTCAGATTCTAACTATAAAACTGTTTTGATACCAGAGTTTAGTCCAGAATTCAATGTGTCCAGAATGACGTGTAGTGCCGGATTAGAATAGCATCACCCCATTATATCCCGAGGGTGTTGTAAAAGGCGACTGAGGGACTCGAGGGCTTCATGTGTATTTACAATCTAAGGCGACAGGCTGACAACCTGCTGCTATAGTTATACACGATTTTCTGAGACGGCCCTCAAATACCTATTTGTGGAACATGGTAATAACGACCATATTTTACTGCCGTTAACTCTATGCCTACCCCGCAACAGAATAAGACCTGATGTATGCAAGACCAGAATTAAATCTTTAAAGTTTACGTAAAATATTTTTCTTTTTTAAGCATTTAACTTTCAACTTATTTATTTTTTAGCAATCTTGCTAGGTAAATATCGCGTTCATTTCAATTTCTATTTACATTTTGCTTTCAATTTGTTCAAAACAAAAAGATTTGCTTGGAATTCATTCAATCTGTTTTAATCTTACTGAAAAAAGTTCTTTGAAGATTACTTTTTAGTTCTAGTTTAACGAGTTTTCCCCGACTTTTCAAATGTCAGACAAAATTAACATGTAAGAAAAGTTAAACATGAGTAAATTAAATTCCAAGAAATCGAGCAATTTTGCGACGAGTACGTGGGATGCAGTGACTCAATTTTAATACCTACTGAAAGTTTTAAATTAACGTTGAGTTAACTTATTTACTTATGTAATTTTTTCATAGAAACATAATTTGATTGAATTGAAATAATGCGTACCGTCTAAAATTTTCTGTAAACATGGTAAAATTAAAAGAGACGTAAAATTTTAATCGCGATATCCTAAATTTTAGGTTTTAGGGCCTAAAACATTCGTAGCCTTGAACGATAATTATTTAATTATAAGTATTAATGGCGCAAAAGAGGGGAGGCCTTTGCCCAGCAGTGGGACACAGAACAGGCTACATAAAAAAAAAAAAAGTATTAATCAAACGCTATCTGCCTCCAATCAAACTAACTATGCAAATTTGCTCTGTAATACTCTGTATCAATGTGAAAGAAGATTTCTGAACGGGTACAGCATAAAAATAAAATAAGACACGTAGACGGCTTTCAAATGAAAAGACTCGAAACACCCCTTTAGAACCAAGCTTCTTGAAGAAAATACTTTATTCGCTTTGTAACTCGCAACAGAAAATTTTATATTACTCGACGTGCTAAGCAGAAAAGTTGATATGATCTAGAAAACAGTACTTCAATCACACTCAATTTAAATTCAGTACCTCTTCATTAAACCTACTTCTCATAATTTATATCTACGTAAAGATGCGAGGTATTTCGTAATATAAGAAAATTGCAAAGTATTTCGTAATACATACATATATGAAAAATGCGAGATAACTCGTAATATATTTTTGCAGTTTCGCAATAGATAACGACGACAAACGTTTATTTGATTGATTAATCGTATTTTCAGGAAAGAATATTATGAGGAGTCATATTGATCGGTGTTTTGATAAGTATTCTTTATGAATCATAGCTATTACCAGCTATAATCGGTCTAGTCTTTATTGTCAACATGCCTACTTACTCAGGAACTTGTATTGTCTTGTCACAGTTATTATGAAAAAACTAAGACACAATAGTAACTTTACTGTAAAGGGGGACATTCCAAAACGTGTAATTTAAAAATGTTTACAAGAATTATTATGGTTAAGCCGTTGGTACCATAATCCTTGGTGTTTCTATAGCGTCACGACAATTGTTCTTTCTAGTTCCAGACTGGTTATTATGTGGTTCTTAGTAATCGCGGTACAACTCATTATGCAGCTTGACGCCATAAAGAGAGGTGTACACTGTCTATACAGCGTTTGGCATAGACAATAGATTTGCCCCTTTGTTCTATTCGCTACTTTGACGGTAGCTGCTAAACGAACTGTTAAGTTTAGATAAGATATTGGCCGTTGTTTTAAGTGTTTGCGATTTAGATAAACTTACCGGAAGCTAAGGCATGTTCGGCTACTGCAATTCGTGGTGATTTTGCGTTTTTGCTTTACATAATGGATTAATATTAGTAGAACAATGTTATATTAGATGTTTACTGGATTTGCCGCTGAGCGTAGTACAACGTAGGTATTGCATTCTTTTTCGAGGTGTTATCTTTCACTTCGATCTGCTATCAATCGGGTAGGTACATTTTCTTCTTAGGTTACTAGAAAAGAGATTATCAAGATAAGGATAACTAGGTTTTTCCTGAAATACTTTTTACGTGTCGATTTAATTTACTAGTACTCTTCAATTTATTTGCATAATGTGCTGTCATGCTTACTAGACTGCGCATTCCCTGAAGTTCTATTACTTACATTTTACGACACCCACGTGTAGAAAAATGTGATTATAATACCTATTCAAAGCCATCTTCATCCAGCAATCATAAATAAATACACAAACACACATACCTACCTTATTCCCTTGTGGGGTAGGCAGAGCGTTAACGGCCGTAAAATATGGTTGTTATCGCCACGTTCGACATATATTTCAGAAAATCGTGTATCACCATAGTGAGAGGTTGTTAGCTTGTCGCCTAAGATTGTGACACCCGCAGGAAGGAAATGGGGTGATGCTGTTCTAAGCCAGGCACCACATAGCAAACATTTCAATTCATTTCAATTTTATTATACATTTATTTTTTGTATGTCTATTATCGTTCAATCCTCATCCATCACTTAAATGGAAATAACATCGAAAAAATCGACTACGCGTCGCGATGTTATGGACTTCTTGAAACTTCCCTTGAAGCATTTCTTCATCCTAGTTCTGCAGAACCGATGCCGAAAGTCGCAGGTTCAAATCCTCCCTGCAGCGGTGGAAAATATTGCAACTTCCAAAAATTGTATACCTAACCTAATACGTGAAGTGTTTAATGTTGTATTCAATCCTTATTCTTCTTCCAGAATGGGCGCCTCAACCATGTGGCTGTACCTGGCGCTGGCGGTGGTGGCGTCACCTGCGCACGCGCTGGCCGCCGGCTACTGCGCGCAGCACACCTTCCCCGACAACGCGACCTACATGCACTTCACCAAGGAACCAGTGCCCAGGGAGTACGGCTTCGTGGACAAGTTCAAGAGCATACACTGCTGCGTCAAGGGCTACAGGAGCATTGAGTGGTGAGTGTCTCTGAGAATGCTTGCGTTAACCATGTGCTGTACCTCCTACCACCTACTTGCACTTCACCAAGGAGCCCGTGCCCAGGGAGTACGGCTTCGTGGACAAGTTCAAGAGCATACACTGCTGCGTCAAGGGATACAGGAGCATTGAGTGGTGAGTGTCTTAATGCTTGCGTTAACCATGTGGATGTACCTCCTACCACCTACTTGCACTTCACCAAGGAGCCCGTGCCCAGGGAGTACGGCTTCGTGGACAAGTTCAAGAGCATACACTGCTGCGTCAAGGGCTACAGGAGCATTGAGTGGTGAGTGTCTTTGAGAATGCTTGCGTTAACCATGTGCTGTACCTCCTACCACCTACATGCACTTCACCAAGGAGCCCGTGCCCAGGGAGTACGGCTTCGTGGACAAGTTCAAGAGCATACACTGCTGCGTCAAGGGCTACAGGAGCATTGAGTGGTGAGTGTCTTAATGCTTGCGTTAACCATGTGGATGTACCTCCTACCACCTACATGCACTTCACCAAGGAGCCCGTGCCCAGGGAGTACGGCTTCGTGGACAAGTTCAAGAGCATACACTGCTGCGTCAAGGGCTACAGGAGCATTGAGTGGTGAGTGACACTTCCTTTGACGGCTGATGTAGTAGTGCGATTTCTTAGGATATTGCAGGTCGAACCAAAAACGAAAGGAAAGATGGTTCCGTGCTTCGGAGGGCAGATAAAGCCGTCAGCCCCGGTTGATGTCTATGATTATTTGTCGGCGGTCATTACATAACATGTCAGAGGCTACTGCTTGTAGTTATGTGGATAAAAACTCTCAGGATTCATCTTGTCGTTGGACGACGCGGTGTCCCACTTGAAGAGATAATTTCATTTTTGAGACTGTGTAGGACTCCGATAGTAGAAGGCGTCCAGACACGGCACACTATTGGTCAGATTTTGCAGTCGGGGACATCTTTGCAGTCTTCTTGTCTTATTAGCCATCTGGATCCTACTGGTGGGCAATGTCCTCCCATTCTTTCTTCCATTCATCTCAATCCTGTGCCTCCGCATGCCAATGTTTTTAAAATTCGTCTCGCCATCTGCCTCTGTTTTTGCAATAAATTATAATATTTTAAATATAGTAGGTATTATTATAGTTCTTGTCAAAAATCATTACTTGTTCATTTATCTCAATTTTCGTACTGTTAAAAAGCTTGTAGAAAGTTTTGATATTTATTGACGTCTGAAAAATCCCGTATTTAGTTATCATAAATTATCCAATACAATTGTCGGATTAACAATACATACATTATAATATAATTAATACCATGAATCTCATATTGGATATTAACAATGTGATTATTATCATGTTTCCACGAATCGTAGGTACACATGACCGCGAACAACGGTTTTATTAATTTATTCCCAATATTAATAATTTCATCCGTATTGCGGTTATTCGCTATCGTATAACCTGGATTTTTACCCGACTGCCTCAGAAGATATATCGAAAGTATGCATGAATGTGGACAAAAAAAACCTTTTTCATAGGCAACACCCTAAACGGCTGGTCGGTTCTTGACATTAAGGTAGGTAGGTATATGAGGTGTCGTTAGATTCGTCTCAGCTGCGCAAATGATATGGGCTGTATTAAAATTTCATAAATTTCAAACGGCAGATTTTTAACCGCAAAATATAACTTTGAAATTACCGGGTTTTTATATATGATTTTTAGCTTTTTAATGCATTATACTTGTTACATTATACCTGTATCCTGTGCGCGTTTGTAAAATAAGAAAGTTGTCGGTAACATTTCCCTATTACAAACTAAGCAGTTTATCGCACAGAAAACCGAGTTTACAAATTAACATGAATATATTCTGCCGTCGCCCACGTTACATGGGTTGACATTTTCCTACCTTTCTTGTGAATGTGAACGGACGTCCAACCCACACTGTTTACTTAAGGCGAGCACTTCCCTGAAACTAGCGCCACTTTTTTTTTTAAATGTCATTAAAAGTGTAAATCAGAATGTACGTCGGCTTTTTTTGGTATCATCTATGACAGAATAATCATAATAGTGCTGGGGTACCTAAAATTTTTATTATAAGCTGTAAACTCTTTAAATCATTCGCTGCGACACGTAACTAAGGTAAGGCTATATAATGCATTTATGGTGCCGTCATCCGAATAGGCCATATTTGACGTCTGTCAAAATCATATTAATGCTATGACATAAGGTCTATTTTTCTTTGTTGACATGTTTCATAGTATGGGTTTGACAGACGTCAAATATGGCCTATTCGGATGACGGCACTCTAGTACAAAAGTGTTGGTTTTAGAACTTTTTTTTACCAATTGTATTTTTACAACAACAATTACTTTATTGTGTTTGTATGTAGGTTTAAACTTACTAGACTAGAAGGTGGATTACTTCTGTTGTATAGTTTGAATATAAGAGGATTTTTTAATGAGGACTGACTCTAGTTTCGCGGCACGTCTCCTTAACCATGTCGGTAATGGATTCTGTAATCAAAGTTTCACGACAAATCGACGTCGGTAGCTATACGGGACATGATGAGAGAATATTTTATTATTTACACTGATTCCGCCGTAGGCTCAAAGGTAATGAAAAAGGATTTCCGGTGTAAATGCTTTTGCCGTGTGGTGCCGGCAGAGTAGAATCGCACCACCCCCTCTCTTCCCGTGGGGGTCGTAAGAGGCGACCGAGGGATAAACCCGATCCAAACAGCCAGGGCCAACCGTATGGTGGCGGTTAATCCACCACAAAAGCATTCCCAAGGAGGGTTGAGGTCTGGTAGGCGGCCGGCCGTAAAATTCAGCTAAATCCTTTGCAACACGATTTTGTGTTCAACGAAACGTGTTGCGCCGACCCCAAGTAACTGGGATAAGGGCAGGAAGATGATGATGCTTTTGCTCTGTCTTTTTGTTTTGCGAGATCATATTATGATATCATATGAGATATTATCATAACTATTGAATATTATTTTACCGGTGGGAAAAGATTAAAATTATCGTTCCTATTCATGAATTTTGCCAATGATTACCTACAGGGATTTGGTCTACTAGTTAAATATTTAGATAGCAGTAGTTCCTGGAGGTGTTTGATTTGGTTGCTTATCTATCTGATAAAATCGAATCGTGAAATTCATAGAAGTCTAATGACAGCAGGGTACTTACTGTACTTACACAGTTATATACCTACTGATAAGTTGTGTCAAGGTCTGTACGAAAATAATAAAAACTAGATGCCATCCCACCTGCTTACCGTTTTTCCGTGGGAATGTATAACGCATTTTCCGGTAGTAAAAAGTAGCCTATTATGCCTTATAGCCTCAGAGATATTGTAGCTTTTTAATGCTGAAAGTTTTTTTGAGTTTATCGATTACACGAGATCGCAAAAACAAATCTCTCCTCTTTATAATATTAGTGTAGATAAAGGTAATTATTATCTTATTTCTCGTTTAATGTTAATACAATGTGAACCACTAAAGACATAAAAGTAAACAAAGAGATTCAGTTGCATAAGAGTTATTTTGGTGACACGCTGTAAAACATCACACGTTGTAAAGCGTCTTATTCTTTCGGAAACTCTATCATGCCAAGAGTTTCCGTTCCACTGAGTACCTAATCTGAGAATATAAAATAAAATAAGCCCATTCTTGCTTTGTTGCTACATTCGCATCAGATATTTCGATAAGCGGACAGGTGTGAGTAGTGTGCTAAGTTCTCGGAATCGCGGCTATTGTGTCGGTGTGCGAAAATTATGATAAATCGTCTGCGCCCGCGCCGGCGATGACAATGCGCTTTCGCTCGCTGCGAGAGAGCAGCTTTTGTGTGAAAAGTAAACGTCCTTTTTGTGCGAAAGGACCGGCCTAAATCTAATGCCGTTTCACGCCCCAGTCTTTTTCTGTAGCAAATACAAAATTAACTTTATTTCCATTGTGGAAGAGCTTGTTTCCGACTTGATCGGCTCTACTGTGATTTATATCAACCTACGGGATTCACAAATTGATATGATAATAAACGAATTAAGTCTTGAATCAAAACTATAAAATATATAATTTTAAAGTTTTTTTAATACAATATTGTATAGATCTGCACCTTCTGAAATACGACCGGGAATTGCATTTAGACGCAAATTTCTAACACTGGAGTTAAACCAATACAAATCAATACATGTTAAGCAGTTAAGGTACAAATGCTGTACAAATTAATCGAATGTCACCAATCGATGCTCAGATTACCCGAAACACATCCTCAAACGATCGACACACAGAATGTTAATAGTACTAGATCGGGTTTTGATGCAATATGAATCAACTTGAATTAGATTAGATACTATGAACTACCAATAAACCTTGTTCAGTATAGATTATTGAACCATACTCCTTTACCAATTATATCGTAGCAATTTGGGATGATATTGGATAATTTTCACGTTTGATTAAAGTACTAATTGGGCAACATGTTGAAGTTTAAATTAAATTTATTTTCCATAAAATACAAATTACAAAATAACACAATTAAATAAAAAAGAAAAATGTCAAAATACAAGTAAAAGTTTAATTTTCGTTGTTTTTAGTCTGTGTTCTGTCCTAGTTAAACTTATGTCTAGCTGAGTAAAGTCCTGTAGATTATACCTCAAATAAAAAATATAATAAGTCGTACCTACGTACCGGAATATTGAAATAGAAACACTACAAGAGACGTTTGTAATCAAAGCGCTCGCTGAAAAAAGTTCTAACGATGTCTACGGGACAATATTCGCGGAATCCAGATGGAATATAAATGAAATTCACTGAAACTTGGTACAAAAGACGACCAAAGCTTTATCGGGCAAACATTCCGGGAAAAATCGCTTTAAATCTAAAGATTTTCACCGAGCCTTATCCAAGTATTGCCAATCTAGTTAAGTCTTTCGGCGAATATATATAAATTCTTGAATCTCGAAGAAAATAACAATAAAACGAATTTGTAGAGTGTGGCACTTCCATATTGGAATTGATACTTAGAAGCGAATTATAAAAGTAAAAGTGGGGTAATAAAATGAGATTCCCGCGTTGAGCCGGTACCAGCTCCGGCGCCGCCGTGGAGGATTTATGACACCGGCGCAGGCAGTCCGACGACCACTCTCGCTGCTTATGTCACTCCGACTGATAACAAATCAAAACATGCTGAACATGCCCCACTGACTGGCTGACACTGGCTCGACCCCGATAAACGTGCCAGATTATCTTCCGGCAACTGTACATGAAAGAAGAGTTACATCAAAAGTGAAACGAACATATTTTGGTGAAATAAAAAGATATGTACAGACGCACAGATAAGATTGACTTAAACCTTTCAATCTGGCTAAGAAAGTAATATAAAAACAAATGGGATCGGCGTACTAATTGCATTTCATTACCTTACCATATACAGGAGAAATGTTCCCAATTTTGATGATCAGTCTGCCTCGCCGAACACAAAAATTGAGATTTTCGTAAATCATTGACCAATCGTATTCGTATCATACGCCATGTTAGGCATTTTTAATGATTGCTGCGAAACGAAGCATACCCAACTAGATTTCCAGGAATTTTCTCCGGTGAGCAAACTTGGTAGTGCGTGGGTAGTTGGGCACCTAGACACAGTATCATCATGCATCGTGAAATAATGATGACATTCACACGAGTACGCCACACACATCGAGTACAGAGTGCTATACAGCAAGAGACTCATACTAAACTCATCATCTTCTTGACACGAATTGACACGATGAACTCGAATGTCTAAATTCTGAAAGTATCTACTAAGCGCATACAACTTTCCTTAATTGTTATTTTTCTAATTGAGACTTTAATGAATACACTTTATGTAATTCCCAAATTACTTACTCTATAAACTCGAAAAGCCTTAAATGATCATTTAGTTTTGTCTGTGAGGAAAATTATTCAATTTCAAAGGGAGATTTCCCCCTAACACACAATTTTACAACACTCTATTATGTTATGATTTATTTTTTATGCATGTTATGTTACGTGCCGACATTCGAAGAAGTGTTTTATAGCTCTGAAAACATGATAACATATCGAGTTCTCAGACTTAAATGAGTAATCGAATGACTTACAAAACTTAACAAGACTGAAATTCTTGGTAGAACATAAACTAAAAGAATTTTCAGCCTGCCTCGTTATTGAAAGAGGGGGTTTTAAGAAATTCTCGGTTGGTTTCTTTCGCGAAGAACCGACTAGTTTCTTTTACAGGTTTTAAAAATTGCAGAACACAGTCTGCCATTAAATAGTGGAACAACACGTTATTACCTATTTATGTAGATATTTCTCGGTATTCACTTATCACAACACACAGGTTGTTAAGTGCGTGCTAGATGCTTGGATGTGATGTTGTATGGTTTGCAATTTAACAAGTCAGAACAAGTGGATAATGACATAATCCAATGGCCCCGCCGGCATAGAATATCGTCACAAGCAATGTGAGTCACGCAAACTAATTTAGACCATTCGGACATAAGTAAGTAGATATCTAGAATTCTAGATATGGATCGCGTTATCAATAAATTGCTACAATAAAAAAAATACGGGGTGTAAGGGACGGCGTACTGAAAACTTTGCAGGCATGATCAGAACATGAGACTGAACAACTTTTTCTATGAGGGCTCGGTATGTTAAACGAGAAAAAGAACGACCTCCTAAACGAAATTTCCGATTCTCTGTATTTTTCTATGGATACTCGGAAACATTTTTAGTTTTGCGATCATACGCTCCATTATAAAAGTATATTTTCATGGTGTGATCAAACCTAGTTTTCGGTGCACCGGTTCCTTACAACCGCTATAGCAACAGTTTATTCAATACAATATCTATACCTGCATACAAAGTATATTCCAGTTTTTATTCACTCAATTTCAGCGTCCGATCTCGCAGCCCAATCCCCATGTCACGTGTTAACAAAAAGTTTTGATTTATAAACAGTATGACAGGCTACCAGTGCAAGTTTAACGAAGCGTAGTGATGCGTATTTTTTGTAGTCATATAGGTAGGTACCGATATTTTTATGTATAGTAATACCGATGACGTAATTATGGATGAATTTATAAACCCGAAGATAAAATTATGTTTGAAATTAGTCTAAATTAGACCTGGCAGGTAAAATACTGTATTAATAAAATTACTCTATGTTTACACTACTTAACTAACTAGATGCTTCTACGCGGCCCCAATTTAAAGTTGACTAGAACTTTAAATTAGGTACCTACCTACTAACCTAACTTACCTAACCTTTTTATTTAAGGTCAAGTAGGTAGTACATGAATTTATCAAGTTTTTCTTAGAACAGAAATAAAGTAGGTACCTACCTCTAATATGTGCAAATCCTTTAAAAGGCGTCAACTTTATACTGGTTACTAATGACCGCATACATAAACAGTATGCATTAATTGCTCCCTCAAATGGTAATCAATTAATAACTCCCAACTGTTGCCAATACATGCAAAAAATCTTTTAAAACATGATGCTCAAACTGCTGCTAATAGTAAAATTCAGCTAGCAGAGTTGTTTGAATTAAATAAAAATAAACACTTTAAAATACAGGGTGTTAGGGACGGTGTACCGAAAACTTTGCAAGCATGATCAGACCATCAAACTGAACAACTTTTACTATAGAGCCAATTGGCTCCGTAGTAAAAGTTTTTCAGTTTCATGGTCTGAGCACGCCTGCAAAGTTTTCGTTACACCGTCCCAACACCCCGTATATCTTTTAAATATTTAATTTGAAGACTAAATAACTAGATACTACAGACTCTAAACTACTGAGGTAGCAGCAGAGATGAAGGTTGGTGACGGGCGCAACTAGCGGCAATCGCCACTTCTCGGAACCGAGCTTGTTTTGCCATCAGGTGCAATCATGCTATGTACGCAACTACTATACATTATACATACCAACTAGTACATAGGTATCTATTGCCCACATAGCGCACGTACATATAAAGAAAATAGGTACAGTCTCTCCCGCTAACTCGTGAACTATTCAAAATTTAAGGATTCGTTTTTTTTTAGCAATATTTGTTTGTTACTTTTCTAAATGCAGCTACATTTACTAAATCATACAACATTGTTTTTATCTATCTTGTCGGTATCAATACAAGAAAATCGAAACCTTTAAAAATAGGATTGTTCACGAGTTATCGTGACAGACTGTACGTAGCCGGACCTAGCGCGCACTAATTGGACAAACGTAAAATGTATTGAATTTGGAAATAAAATGTTTGCAGTCTCTAAATGAAAACTAGTTTCGCGGAAGACTTTGCCCTGGAACTGATATCATAGGTTTTCCAGTGATGCGTCATTAATTTCAAATCTACCTGTCTAGATATTAATATTTCATATGAAATACGAAAGCATGACTGTTGCTTGTTTGTTTACGGCAAAAATTTGCATATTTGCCATATTATTGTTGTTTATATAGGTATTCATAAAAAGTGAATTAACATGTCGATAAATAGACATGAAAGAAAAATTTGAATTTTGTAGAAATTAGTGCTGGAGCATAAAAGATTGTCATTCATTAGGAATTGGTTTTTATCCCGTGTTCTGGCTCGATTTTTTGCATTACTGACAACGAAGCACTTTATTCCAATATCTACAACTAGAGCTTGTCGATTTAGCCCCGATTTGCCAAAGGTCCGGTTCGTCACACATATTTTTTTTACAAGATGTCTAAATTGGGTTCAATACGAGTACGATCTATCTTTGATGTAATTTCTCCGAATTTGATGTAAATCGGTCCGACACCGATTAAAGTACATATTTAAGACGGGGCAGACAGACTTGACAAAATGATAAAAAAAATGAAGTAGACTACGAAACTCTGAAAACGAGTTTCGGTTTATAATAGTCCCGGAACTTTAAAAAAAAAATGTAAATTCCTGTTTTTCATAAATGACATATTCTAGGTGCAAAGCCAAGTCCAGGCTGTGTTAGACAGTATAGACTTGGGCCGTTCTTATGTCTTCAAGACTTACATTGGCCGTTCGAGTATCTAACTCTAACCGGACTTGAGCTTAGTGGTAGCTAAGGCTTCTACAGTATAGCCAGACAACATTAAAGCAATGATGAACCGGGACATCGAACTGAAAACTAAAAAGTATTAATTATTATTATAGAGTGTGACAAACCGGGACTTGTATGGAAAAAAAATATAAAGACGAACTGTGCCAGTGGCAATCTAGTAGTGAGTTAGTTTACGGCTCAATAATCATGCAAAACAGATAGTTACCGAGTCAATTCCGCTAACTATTTATACTCCAATCCATCATAACTACATGTTAATTAAAGCTACCGTCTAGTGGGCGGTTATGTGTTTCCAGTAAATTATACACATGTTTTTTGACGTGAGAGAGAACTGACATATTCTCGTAAACATAAGAAATGTGTTTCATGCAGCTCCGTTACAATAATCGGTCGCTTTCATTTTGTTTTATTGCTTTTTAAATACTAAGACATACTTTAAAAGTAACTTTTGAAATGTCGTTTACAGGTGTTTAATCATTTTGTGTGATTCATAATTTCAGACACTCAACGTATTGTACCTATGCATTCTTAATTTGATAACAGAATGATCCTACTTACACTGATATTGTTTGATAAAATGTGACTAAGTCACCGTCTATGAAATCATCGGAATTTAGGTCCTCGGAAATGGTTTCTTCAAATTCTATTTTTCGTTCAGAAGAAGGTACAATTTTAGCTCAATAGTAAATCTCAAGTGACAACCAAATATCTCAATTTACCGTTGTTTGTATTTTGTTCATTCTTATTTGGCTGACAAAGGGCTTCGACTGGCATTGTGTTCGTTATCGTCTCATCACTGTTATTTCTCAAACTTCCGTATACACTGGTTTTGTTCGTGGCGCTTTAAGTTTCACCTTTGTTGGTGAGCGAGAAATGTATGGTAGGGGCTTGTTGAATGTCTCCAGCGGATGCAGTTGTACCTGGCCGTATCCCCGTATCTGCGAAGGTATCGCACGTCGCCGCAAACCTGTATTGTGGCGGTTCCCGGAAGGCGCTTTGTTGCTCGCCGCTGGTTACCCTCCCCCCACCTCGCTGTTCCCCCTCCGCTGCAGCCACATCCAGCCGGCAATGGCCGCCGTGCTGCATGCTGCTGTGGGAACTGATCCTTTTAACAGCCTCTCACGACTGCCCTCATTTGTCACCGCTACTACAAACAAGCGAGGCAGCTTGAGTGAATTCCAAGTCTAGTTTGCTAGTTGCTTGAAATTGCCATCAGTCAGACTCCATCCTAACAACAGATTGTTCTATATCATGAGAATCTACAACACCATCTGTCATAACTCTTGGTTTATTTTGCTTTAATAAATCTATACTTGCTGTTTCCGTTAAATTTTCTTATATATATATATTCTTTATTGCATAAAATTACAAGAAATAACATAATTTAGACAGCGTGAGCAAGGGCGAGCTTATCTCTAAGAAGAGATCTCTTCCAGCAAACCCGGGTTTCTTTTCGGGAGTCGATTATCTATCAGTAAAAGAACGTTGACCTTTTTGAACACATCATTTGTTGTAACTTATCGTCCAACGGCGAACCCATCGACTCCAACATCTGCCGGCTCACACCTGGTCACAAATTTTGATCTTTCAATGGACAACGATTACCACATTTTGACCCAAATCTCTCAATGACTTCAAACCACATTACAAATTGAGAAGCTTATCAAAATGTGGCCGTTTCACGCCTTCTTATCGATTTTAACGACCGCTGACGTATCAATATGAAGTGCTCAAATCAAAAGTGACCGTTCCGATACCCCTAATGAAGTGGCCATAAAATACACAAAACAACCGTAGACATCCCACTGTGTGCCACAAAAAAAATCGACAACTTGTCCCGACACGTCCGAACGACTCGATTTGTGGAACCGATTATTTTAAAGGCCGCCTTTATAACCGACTCTACCTGCCCTGATCACATTGTTTTACAAACATAGTTGATTGGCTTATCATGTTCCGATCGCTATAAAAGCTCTTTGAGATGCTAATGCGAAGGTCGGTGGAAATATTCATCTTCAAATTTCTGAATTTGTTATAAAATTGTTTTTGAAAGATGATACTCTGTTCGGAATTGAATGTATTATTGATGGTCGGTGCCGTGAAGAGCTCGTGAAGCTCGCCGGAGGTCGGGTCGAGGGTTCGAGGGTGCTCGAGTGCCGGCGCACGGCGACCAGCTTTCACAATGCCCGTGTATTTATCTACCGTATTCATCTCCGCTGCTTACTGATCTTTTTTCCTGATTCCAGCGTAGCATACAATCCCATTGTGAAGATTTTTTGTCCACATATTTGGTTGTTGTTGTTACGGTGGGACAAGAAGGTGTTCCTGGTGAATAGGACCCTCAATTATATTGCATTGTCCCTACATGGAGAGCTGCTCGCCCGATCGAGCCTGTTTGCGTAACTTTTGTCACGGTTTATTACCTGCTACTTAACAGATTTTAACACTCGAATTTAACGCTATCTGTCCAATTTTTTTGCTTGCCATGACTTGAAAATTGTCAAAGCTGGACTCGTTTTAACTTAGGTATAAAACGAATACCTGGAAATTATCTACATTTGTACTACGAAACATTTCCACGCTCAAAGTTCTGCGTGTAGGTACTCTACCTAGCTAGGCACGTCCATTAAAAAGCTTTGTGTGTTTGTAGTGGACATAAGCCGGACACTGACGGGCATGTTGTAACTTGATATGGTTTCCATTCATGGTTTTTTCTCATGGAATAGAGCAGTCTAGGGCTCGGGGCAGCCACATTCCGAGACAAACCAAATGCCTCACAAATTAATGATTATAACTACACATACCTCAGGCTAACGTGTGATCTCACGATCTGTCTTTTGTTTAGCGTGACACTGATATTGCGTTTCTTTGTATTGTTAATTTTTAGCCCCGTCAATATCGACATAAAAATAAATAAACATTGCAAACGCGCATGTAACTACGATTTTTTTATATGTTGTAAGGTCCCTCGAGAGTAGTTAATACCCAAGTTTGCAACACTGAAAACCTTGTGCTGCCTCCACGGTGCTCAATAAACTGCGAAATTTTGGCCCATATTTCAGTTCTTTATAAAAATCTACCATAACGAAGATTTTTTCAAGTACGTTTCATAGAACTTTATTAAAGATAACTAAATTTGCTACAATTTCAGGGAAAACTGAGCACACTATGTCTTTTGGTTGCAAAGATACAGCAAGTCAAAGATGGGCAATTCTTCCGCAGTGCTAAGAAAGCTGTGAAATTACAGAATTTCCGAAGTAACAGCTATTGTTACATTTTTTTTTTTTTCAAAAAATCATATTATGTTGTCCGACTTGCACTAAGCCAGTTTTTAGGGTTCCGTACCCAATAGGGTAAAAAACGGGACCCTATTACTAAGACTTCGCTGTCTGTTCGTCCATCCGTCTGTCACCAGGCTGTATCTCATGAATCGTGATAGCTACAGAGTTGAAATTTTCGAAGATTATGCATATCAAAATCCGTTCAGTAGTTTTTTCGCGTGTATCTCATGAACCGTGATAGCAAGAGAGTTGAAATTTTCACAGGTGATGTAGTTCTGTTGCCGCTATTAAAAAAAATACTAAAAACCAGAATACAATAAATAGTAAGGGGGGCTCCCATACAAGAAAAGTGTTTTTTTGTTGGTTTTTGTAAATAATGTTTCGGAGGCTGTTTCTCATGAACCGTGACAGTTACATCTTTTAAATTTTCACAGATGATGTATGTTTATTGCCGCTATAACAACAAATACAAAAAAAACTGGCCAAGTGCGTGTCGTACTCGCGCACAAAGAATTCCGTACCATCATTTATAAAAATGACAGAAATATCATATCTGTTGCCCGACTCGCACTTGACTAGTTTTTGGTATTTGTTGTAATAGTGGTAATAGACATACATCATCTGTGAAAATTTCAACCATCTAACTATCACGGTTCACGAGAAACAGCCTTCGAAACATTATCCACAAAAACGAGCAAAAGAATCACGTTTCTTGTATGGAAGCCCCCCTTAATATTTATTGTATTCTGGTTTTTAGTATTTGTTGTTATAGCAGCAATAGACATACATCACCTGTAAAAATTTCAACTCTCTAGCTATCACGGTTCATGAGATACAAGCGCAAAAACTTCTGAACAAATTTTGATTTGACGTTGACATTGGCAGCACAGGGTTTTCAGTGTTGCAAACTTGGGTGTTAACTACTCTCAAGGGACCTAACAATATATAACAAAATCGTAGTTACATGCGCGTTTGCAATGTTTGATGTCGATATTGACCGGGCTATTTCGTATTCAGGAGCAGACGTTATAACATTCCTCGGGGATAGAGGGTCTCGCCATTTCTCGGAAATTCCATCATCTTTTCTAATTTTGTGATCTTGCGATGAGAATTTAAATTCGGCAAGATCAAGGATGTGTACTTGGCTGGAGATCAGTGGATTTGAAATGTGTTTCCAAGAACGCGAGTAGGTATTGTTTGAGCGTTTGCCTACCCATAAATGTTCAACAGGTAATCTGGCGCCAATGCTTATGTATATGAGCCATTTACGTCGTATGTTCTCGGAACAAACACTCGTTCCATATTTACTTCATCAAAAGCGTCAGTACATGTAGCGTGATAAAGGCATATTCTCAGCCGTTACGCATTTAATATTGGGAAGAATAAAATATGTCTACGCACCTACATTCTATAAGCCGAGAAATACAAAATCCTTGCGTAGTACAATAATAGGTTAGCAGCCCTTATAACAATTATGTATTTGAAGCGGAAATGTCAGTTTGTCGTGAAGGGGACGTTCTGGCCGTTCTGGCCGGCCACCGGGCGGTTCACACGGCGACGCGTTCGCCTTCACCACTTTACAAACACATTTCTACGCAAACAAGCCGTGTTGACTCGAGCGGACAAACCGTTCGACCAACGACTCAGTTTAATTAGTGAGATTTAGTTTTCGGCGTTCCCGGAAACACCATTAGTTTTCAACTCGACATATTTCCAAGAACAATTGACACTGCGCAAGCAAACGACGGGATGTCTGGCGAATCGCGTTCTTCCTATCGTGTTGCGTCTAAAATGCGAATCGCATAATATTAAAGTATGTAATGGAGACCACCGCGGTAGCGGCCGTAGAGGAATGTCGCAGGGAAACTTGATCCCGGCTTCGGGAATTAAATGAATGGACAGACGCACGCCACCAGGTACCACCGACGAATTCAATTCCATTGTCTCCATTACTTTATTCTTATCGATGTTGCAATTCCGACAGGACAGGAATGTGTCGAGCAAAATGTTCAGGATGTAGCGTGAATATAAATTCATAAGAGTCGATCGTGCCGAGAATGAAGCTCGTCATCTGCATTGAATTGAAATATCGATTCTCTATGTTCGCATAATTCATGCGTGAATAAGACATTGGCGTGGTGGGTTTCGAGAAATGTGGCGAGAGCTCGTTAAGACGGCGATGCACGTTCACAAAATGGCTTCATCGTGAAAATTAATATTCGGCCAGCATCTTGAGGTGTCTGGTTGTCGCCGCAACCCCGCCACGCAACACCACGAGTAGATCGAGACCACCGCGCTCTGAAGGAAAATATCAGGCGCGGTCACAGGGGGGGGGTCATAGGGGTCATGACCCCCCCTGAAATCTAGTGGTGGATTTACCATAAGGCCACCTAAGGCACGGCCCGCTTCTTCTATACCAATTTTTACCGTGAAATGTGGGGCTCGCTTCGCTCGCAATGCGTTTGGCGTCGGTATGACAGGTCTCTCTTTCACTCAGTGTTGCTTAGAGTATACCAGTTTTACCGTGAAAAGTCGGGCTCGCTTCGCTCGCACCTCATCACATTTGCGTTTGTGTTCCACCACTGCACTCGCTCTCCCTCACTATTGCTACTACTATACCAATTTTTACAGTGAAAAGTCGGGCTCGCTTCGCTCGCAACACGTTTTGCATTGGTTTTCCGCCTCAGTCTCCCTCACTGTTACTTCTACTATACCAATTTTTACCGTGAAAAGTCGGGCTCGCTTCGCTCGCAATACGTTTTACTTGTGTCGGCGTGACACCATGCTCTCCCTCAGTAGGTATAGCTTATACTATCTATAGGCCTGGGGCCTAGGGCGGCTAGAACTGTAAATCCACCACTGCTGAAATTCAAGAAAAAAGAAGCTACCGTGTAAACCGCCGTTTCACCATTTTTTTCCAAGCGTTTACTGTTGTAATAATGTACACTCACAGGCACAACTAATCGGCCACCAATCTGTAATGGTATATTTCATGTTGATTAGAAATATAAATATAAAAATATTTATTTATCTAATAAAATACGAAATGTAAATAGTAATAGATAATAATATAAATTAACTAATTTACAACTTATATTAACTGTAATTATCAATGTTATAAATATTAAAAAGTATTTCATGCTAATGCAGGTGGCCGATTAGTTGTGCCGGTGAGTATATTTTCACGAGATTCAACGGACTTGGTTGTCAGGCATTGACCATTGTCAAATTTTTCTATAAATCTAATATGTGGATAAAAAAGTGGTTCTAAGGTATTTCAGCCGCCACGACCCCCCCTGAAACTGAGGGCTGTGACCGCGCCTGGAAAATATTATGTTCAACCGGTTACGAAATAATGGTTATCTTACGATTTTATCTTGTATCCTAACAGGTAGATTGGCGATCATATAAGAGCTGCTGCTGGATGCTGTCGGCACAAAATCTTGGTCTACGGGAAAGGCCTATCAGCAATGAAGGTCTGATATTTTCTTCTCACTTTTGTTTCACTGTATTTCAGAGTGCAGTATGATTGTAGTCAGTAAGTAAATTCTCGCTTACTCTTTAACAACATTTTCAAAGTGCTATTTTATCTAACTTTCTTATTCGCAAAGAAACCGAAATGACTTCCTGGGAACAGTTGTGTTAGGCGCGTAGTGGATTCAATCCTCGCGACACTGGTCCACCTTACAAAGCAAATATTGAACTGAACCGAGACCCCCAGAGTCGTGCACCTCAACTCAACCGTTTTTTAAACTCTACATTAGTCATTCATACTCGTGTTGCAGTGTCATCCTTTAAACTCTTGGAAGATAACAGTGACATACCTATACATACTAACGGTTTGAAGTTGTGGTGATGGAAAAAAGCCAATTTATCTTGTTGACCGCGAATGAGATCCGCGTATCGCTGCGCAAGCGCTGCACGGTGTCAGTAGCGCACTGACTCACCGCTTGACGTCACTTCTATCCAAAACGCTTCAGTTGGGAATTTGATACCCTGATTTGCTATACCTGTTTTTGCTATCAATTCATTATGCTCGCGTCATTATTCTGAGCTTTTGTGTTCGGATTATTGGGATTATTGACTCCAAGGAGTGTTCGGGGTTACAACAACACCTCGTTACTTTCTCGTTTCAAAAAGCTTTCTCATTAATAACCGCAAATTGTAACTGTACCGAGATACTTGACATCCTGTCGCTAAATGACACAACGAGCCGCTAAAACTGCCTACAAAACACGTTAGTTACTATTTACCCGTTTAATTGCTGCCCAGTTATTTAATAATTGTTCCTTGTGGTAATTTACATAAGCTTTTTGCCGGAGCTGTCATTGTTTATTATAATAAGTGTCCGTGTATAGAAGGGCCGCATTACAGGGAAATTATCCTAATTCAAGGTTGCATGCAAGCTATTTCGCTTGTTGCTTTGTTACAACTTGCTACCTGACCGGTACATCTTTACAATTTTATTTATGTTTGATTGAAGTTGATGACTGCAACGGATTTGAGTTGCCCAGAAATTGGGTCAGATTATAGATTTTTTGCATCAAAATCGTTTTCGAATAGACCTTTTGTAGTATCCCGGATAATCGTAATTCTATTGCTTTGCTGGCCTATTTAATCCTTCCCTGTATGCGTTTACAATAACTCGGCACATCCGGCTGGAGACGCCACCCGGCTGGTGCTGACGGCTCGTTTTGTTGTCCTCAATCAGTCGAAAGCTGCCGTAATTTTAGCTTAGCCGCGTCCGCGCAACTAGCACATGATTAGTAGTTGCATTTGCTACCGAGAACCCTAATTGCACGAGTGAGTCTGTCGATACATGGGCCGATTAGCGAGAAGATGGTTGCGTGTCGGTAAGATCGCCGACTGCGGCCTGCGGGCGACCCGTCCGGCCAGCCCGCTCAGCCCGCTCAGCCCGCTCGTCGCACGCAATCACGCATATGTGCATCCTAACTGCACTTCGCTGTACCTACTTACTTTACCTCCCCGACGCTGCTCGTATAGTTTGTTTTCATCGTCGTACTGTTAGCTGACACGCTTGCTCCAATCGCTTCTGCAAACATGTTGCAAATCGAATTTGAAATGTATTTTATCTCTGCCATGAACACAGAGTTGAGAGCAATTTTGCATTCGCAATTTTGTTGCAGATCGCTTTGCTAGCAGGCTAAGTGGAAACAACTACGTATGTGGGTTATGTTTTATTAACTTCAGAACTCGTTGCGCATTGTTGGAATGGAAAAACCTTTGTTTGTCGGCACTTTGCAGGAAAGCCGATGCAACGGCTCCGCCATAACTTATGTTTATGATAAAAAAGCGAAATGTATATTGATGAAGTCATCCAGTACTAAAGAAATGGTATCGTAAATCAACTGCGTTATCGCACGTGCATCGTCGGACTTATTATGCCGTCGCCGTCTGTCCGCCGACTGCTACCGACCATCGCGGTGGCCAATACATTCAACTTGTGCTTTTTATGAATGCTCTGAAATAAATGTGCAGTTTTATTACCAATGGCTCTTTTGCGTCGTTAAATTCGAAATAAGACCGTCAGTTTCAAGGAAGCGTCTGTCAATTTCATTAACCTCTTAGGGCTTGCCTATGTCCGTTCCTGTAATCGATGGTTATCAGGCGATTGTGGGAAGAGGAGCGGCGAGGCGAGCGGCGCCGGAGTGCGTGCCATCCAAATCGATCATTTCACGCACCCGCCGCGCATAATGAAAGGGTCATTTCCGGCGGTTTCGGCGAACCGGCCGTTTAGCATGAGCATGCGCAAGCGCAATTCGCGTAGCTGAGTGCCGCGAGTCGCGACGACGACGGCCACTCGGCGCCGACGCCGCAGCGGTGCGACGCTCGTTAAACTTCGTTTATGTCTTCATCATAGTTCAGTTTTCGTTCTTTGTCGAGGCTTGAAAATACTATTTCATCCGGCCTTGGAATACTCCTATGTTATAGTCAATTGTTAGATATCTATAGCTTTCCTTTAGATCCGATCAATATATTTCATTTGATCCAATGTGTTTGAATCTTTTGAATTTAATGTGACTAAAGGAGCATACATACACAAATTAGGAAAACTCTTTAATACATTACACGTGTATGATATGATAGGTATGTCATAAGCAGAATAGACAGAGCGTTTACGGCACATATGACAAATGAGACCCATTCAGAAGACTGTGTACCACTATAGTGACAGGTCAGCCTGTCGTCTAAAATTACAATACACTGTGAAGGTTTTTCACTATTCATTTTCCCGTTGCCTTTAGCAATACAATTCGGCTCGGTACCTAAGTATACACTAGGTACACTAGGCTCCAAGCCTGTTTAGTATTCCCTCGTGACCCTCGCCATAATAAATGCCACTGCACTTGCATTTTCGCGCAGTGCCAAGAAACTGCGACTGCTGAATGCCTAATGCCCATTGTTCGCCAATATCGAACTCCTGATGGAGTGTCGTTGGAATGTCACATTCTGATGAATAATGATTTCTCAAATTGAGATATCATATCGTGTCGTGTGGCAGTAAATAAGGTTTCCAAAAGTTCAATATTGTGAAATCTTTTCAGTCCTTGGTATAAATAAGTGCTTTGGATTTGTATGTATCACTTTTGTACCAAGCCACTACGGACTTATGGATGCTGGCTGATTTTTGCTATCCTTGTTGCTTTTCTTCTGTACAGATTCACATAGTTCCTCAATTAATTTAATATAATATATAGTACACACAAAATTCAGTCTATTTTTGCTTTTGTCTGTCTTGGAATTTACTAACTCGTCCTAAACCACGCACGCAACAGATTTTGATGAGGTTTTTTGTAATAAATAGAGTGGTTTAAAAGACAGGTACCACTTTCCGGGAAAATGCATTTTTCACACGAGAAAATGCCTTTTTGAAAAGCAGGGGGCTATTGAAGTTGTTGAGAGCAACGAACTCATTAAAGCTTTTTGTATTTTCATTGTAGCTTCAAATTACCACCATGATTGTATGCCTTTCACGTTTAGCGTACTTATATCGAACTGACAACTTCCCAAAATGATGAGCACATAGTTCCTGTTTCCTATTGCGCAATCGGTACATTCACCTCATTTACATACAAAGAACTCGCATCACACTATCTACAACGTGTTACAAAACAACCCATAAAAACTCCCATACAAATGGAGTTCATTTTGTATGGGAGGGCCAATTATTTTCTTCATATTTCGACCCATGTTCCATAGGGAAAGTTGTTCAGTTTAACGAGTACCTTGACCTCCTTTCAGCTTTATTGGTTGTTTTGTAACACCTTTATTGGTTGTTGTCTAAACAGAGTGTTTTAAAAAGTCACTCCGTTCCTTTAACCCCTAATAGAGTAGGAGATTCAATTCAATTCAATTTCAATTTATTTATTCAATTTCAACGGCGTACCAATTACGAGATGAGAAAGTAGAAAATCTACAAGTACATAGATAACGCACATTCACCCGTACTTGTAATTTTTTCTACTTGTAATACAACAATTTGTGACTTCGTTCACGTTACAGCCGCTAAAAGCTATTCTAAAAATTAGAAGTAGACTTGTTACAAGTAGAATTATGCCTGAAAATATTCGTAACAGCCTGTATACGGTACCACCGGTGGCAGTCGCTATGCGGTTGGTATACAATACACCTGCAGTGGCGTTCAATTCGGCCACCCAAAATGAATGACAGTCTCATTGCAAACCCATTAGTATTCGAGCCACAGCCATCCGCCCGATAATCGTATTTCAGATGTTCATAACTTGGTTGAGCTTTACTGAGCTTGATGTTTTATTTATTAATAACTAGCTGCCCGTTTGCGGCTACCCGCAGCAACTTCTTTTCCCGCGGGAAAATTGTATTTTCCCGGAATGTGTTATACAAAATCCGTTACGCGGTGTAGGAGGAGTTAGCGAATTCCACGACAGACAGAATGAGAAACGCAAGAAGCTAGATACTTCATTTTATACTACCTATGTCTTGATGTTGGAGGGTGTATGAGACAACGGACTGAACACCGCAGGTTTTTCGGCGACGGACTCTAACGAGGTGATATTCAAATTGGAAAATTTAATGTACTTATTTCGAGAGTTTTGCTTAGTTTTGCCGTAAAAGTTTTAGGTATGGGACTAGTATAGTCCATTCAAAATCATAGTGTCATGACCAGCCTAAGCGGGAGGCACAGAGTTATGCTTGTCGCGTAGTATCTAAATATTGTGACCAGCCTAACTTGGCCTCCCGCTTTGGTTAGTCATGATCTAGGTATAGTGTGTATTTCCATAACTATACAAATATTTTTCATTTTCGTTTGTTATAGGGAGAGATCTATTTGCGATTAATCAGAGAAAAAATATTAGATTATCAGTTTTGGGAATAGAGAGGAAGAGTGGCGTGTATGTAAAGTAAAACGTAAGACAATTCTATTCTTATTTAAATTTCCCTGAAACCCACAGCTAATCGCTCTCGGAGATCTTACGGATTTGATGGTTTCCTCTGACGTACAGATTCACTGATACGACTGTTTTTTTCTCTTATTAAAATGAAGCCATTGTTTCCAACGTAGAAACAGTGATTATCCGCCTTATGCAAAAGTCGTGATTGAGGTTTTTCTAACGCCATTATTGCATATTTCTGTCAAGTAGAAGATAATGTTAACGTCAAAGAGTAATTTCGATGACTTTTCGAAGCACGCAAAGCATTCATATTTAGTTTGGTGGCACGCGACAATGGTTGGCTAATTATTTAAATGATTACTTTATAATCATTAATCTTCTGTTCGATACTATCTGTTGTTAGGTGATTATAATTGCTTTAATTGATTACTAGCAGCCCGCTAGCGGTTTCACCTGCTGCAACTCGTTTTCCCCCAGGAAAAAGGCATTTTTCCGGAATGTGTTATACACATAAACCTTCCTCTTAAATCAATCTTCTATTACAAAAAACCGCATCATAATCTGGTATAAGAAAGTTAAGGAATTCTACGACAGACAGGCAGAAACACAAACAGCAACTTCATTTTGTACTATGTATTGATTGATTCTTTTCAGTTATCGCATAATTCGGATGACCCTTTTAGTGCCACGCAATGTTTTGATTTCGCTGATTACTTATTGTTGGAAATTTATTATGACGACAATAGTTCGTTAGGTCGGTACAATGTAATGCTATTTTCGAGTAAGCAATTTTCATTCATTATTTTCTATTGAGTTGAAATGTGATAGTTTTATGACAGGTATTGCGTTAGTATGACCCTTTAATGGCACGCGATATTTATTCCTAGTTTTTACCTATCTAGTAGATACATTACACATTCGTAATTAGTGCTGCTATTCATTAGCAAAATGTCATCAGTATTGTAAAGAATAATTTTAACCATAGAACTGGTTTTACTATTCAGATGTTATAGTTATGGTTGTGTGTGCAGTGCAATCTGCAACATTCTGAATTAAATGTTCTGATTATGCATTAGGATAGTTAACAGTTGATGTACCTACTTGCAATTGGATACTTGGACGGACTTCTTGAATTTCTTGATGTGCAACTGACTGCTCAATTTCATTATATCGCTCATAATGAGCTTGCTGTCTAGTGGTAGGTAGATGCGCTTTGAGGAAAGCCGTTATTGCTTCAATCAGGTTTAGAACTAGCGGTGGAGTGGTCTGTTGACATGATGTTCCCAGGCGCGGAGGCGATGTGAGGCGGCTGCAGCATTCCTTGCCCATACGGAGCTTCCACCTGGCTGTTCCGGGACGGACCACGCATTCCCTGGATGAACGCAAACTGCCGTCTTCCCTTGCACGGTTTTTATACCGCAATCATAGCTGGTACACGGCTTTCTCGACGCATAGCGATTTATGTAATGCGCAGCTAACGTAGAAAGATATTACCGGCGGATGTGGGATGTCTGAGAAAGAAAATAATTACATGAATTTTCTGCCAACATTAGTTCGCTAGTAGAATATCCGGTTTGAATTTTCTAGGTATGTATTCTTAAGAATCAAATTATGTTACCAACCTGTTTTCCTGTAACCCGCATCCTTCAATAATTAGCAAAATAGATTCGCCGAATCATAATTCCGAAAATATGAATCTGCATTTTTTTGCGCGCTTTTATCCCTCAGATTGGTCGGGTTGGATCGATCGCCTACATTCCAGGAACGCTGCGAATCTCGCATGATGGCCGCCAGCCACCGACAGAGAGCCAGTGACGCATCGGTAGAGCAGATTGAATCACTTCCTAAACCGACTGCATATTTGGTACAAGGTTCTTCTTATTGCATGCGAAAACTTTGTTCCTAACGAGGCCGATTCCGATTCCGAGTCAGATCTTTATCATTCTGAAGCGGTGGCGCAAATTAATTGCTTTGTATGTTCTGCGCCATTGAGCGCTTCCGTCTTGGAGTTTATGGTTTTAAAAGCTGTAGATAAAATGCTCACGTCTTGATGTTGTGTAGAACACGGCCACAAGTTGGCCGGTGCGCGAGCGCTGCGTCTTCGACCAAGTTTTTGCCCCCGTACCCTGTACTTTGCGGTTTTCTAATCGCTCCATTGAATGTTTCAAGTATTCCCATCGACTACGTCCCTAAACCGCGGTAACTGTAAGAAATTGCCGCTTTGGCACCGCAGAAACGCTCGTTGCATGTAGTTTAGTAAAGATGTGTTATTAAAACAGCAATTCTTTGACGAATAATTACTTCCGACAAATAACAATTTGCATTTACATGTGCAGATAGCATAAAAATGCATTTCTTATTAGTCGTTAACTGTACGAAATTCGCGGGAAAGAAGCAGTGGGCAATAAATTATGGATTAATATTGAATGTAGCGGCGATCTGGCGTCGCGTGCGCAATGGCGATGCGATTACTTTTCTCCTTGTTATCTTTACCACGGGCGACACCGTTAGTGGAAGTGGGGCTGTGGCTGCTCGGTGCGCCGTAGTCCGGTTAAATGCATTTTTCTTGTAAACACCGTTCCGTGCGTCTCGGGAATGGTGCCTGTCGCATGTTCTCATTACCTACGCTTCTTTTTCTTGATTAAATATCATACGTGTATGTTGGAAATCGCTGTTCACAACACGGAGCGGACTTTATCACGGATTTTTAAATTGAATGTTGTTAAGATTTCGTTCGGTTTTCCATACCATAGAAGTTCCTCATAAAATTACAAGAAAAGTTTATGCGAAACCTAATGAAGTCAGATTTGTTTTTAAAGGAAAAAATACGATGTCTAAACATAGCAGGCAAATTGATGAATCGCAAACTCCGTCCAACTGACGAAGAAAATCTATAACTATGTCGCTGTGTTGTCGTCGAACGGAACGGAAAATTGTTCACTTCCAGGAACTCCGGAGACGTCATGTACTTACATACTCATGTAGTGTAGCTAGTTATATGCACGACACAGGAACACGAGCTTCCACAGTCGTGTTGGCTCTTCTTCTTCTTCGTCGAATCGATGGACAACTTCAAATTATTTTGCACCAATGTTTGGCGACAGATACAGCTTCCAGCAGGTCTTGCAGCGTGCATGTACTGGGGCTCTTACAGTTTAACAGGTGAGCCATGGTCTGAACACACATTTCGCTGTTGGAGCACCTCTTCCGGTTTTCGTGACATTCCTACACCAGCAGTCTGTTTAGAGACTTCCAAACTGCAAATCATAGCTTCTCAGGTGGAACATTGCAGCTACATTTTGTTCATGTTGGCTCTGTAAATAAGAAATGTGTAGGTGGATATAACACAGAGATTGTACATTTCTGTTTACTTTCATATTTAATTCTAATTCTCTGAAATGAAATATATTTCAGGTTTCACTTTTCCCGGAAATAGCATAATGTTAATAGTAGCTAATTCAAATTGCTAGTTCCCCTAATGGGCTCCACAAAATTGTAACAATCGGTCGTACGTGGAATGTTCAGTTTTCCTAGTAAATTGTAATGATTGTCACCGGTGCGTGACGGCGAGCGTGCGACCGGCGGGCCAACGTCGTTATTCCATGCGCCCTGTGTGACAACTGCTGTCATAATTGGCACAGTTTCAGAGAAACGATCAGCATGACCAGCAGGCCAGCACCCAACAAAGCCAGCAACCGCGCACTGTCTTCAGGCAGTGTCAAATTAGCCCCTGCTCGACCGGCTAGCTCCTAATTGCCGTTCGCAGAAGCGTGCGCCTGTCATTAAACCCATCTGACCAGTGACCACTCACCCTTTGTCTCCACAAAATGACACACAATTATGACATTAGCAAAATTACCTTTATTCCCCAGTTAAGTAATTGTATTTTGCAGCTTGGACATGTTGCAATTCGACAATTTTTTTGCTTGTGTTTTGGACCTCATGAAATTTGATATCCAGCCCAATTAGTTGTCCCTCAGATGTAAAAACTACCTGTCTCGGATTGGCTGTGTAGAGTTCAATGCACTTTTCAATACGTCCAACCTTGAAAACATGACAGTCAAGTGTAGTTTTTATTTCTGAATGATCTGCAATAATTACGCTAACGAAACAAAACCCGGATGTTGCATAATTACGATGATGTTAAATTAATGCTACTCGTTGATTTGTTCCATGTCATGATGGACACCGACTTGATTAGATTTGGGAATCCCCGTTGGATTTCCCTACTCGTCGGACTAAATTCAAATTATGAATACAATGGATCTAAATATGATAATCGATTAGGACACCGAAGATAAGGTATTATATTTAGGTTTTGCTATTAGTTTGACAAAAACTGTAAATAAAACAAAGAATAGTCTGTATTTGAATACAAACTTACGGCTGATTATCTCTAAGAAAAATTGCCTACATTCATTAGACCTAGATTCATTAGTTTTAGCTATCGCACTGACAATTAAATTCGGAATATTTCTTAATATTACTCTTCTTATGCATCTTTTAAACCTATTGCTCACACTTTAGCTATAGTACCTAGTATAAACATGTTGTTCTATACCTACAGATGGACGTAAATATAGAATCTTGAATCACACTATCATTATAATGCTATAATATCTGCCCACGGCCGGTTATTGCCGATAGAGGTAGATTGCGTCTTGATGCAGTAGTTCTCAAAGTATACAGCGAACCATTAAAAAACGAAGATCTCGTAGCATACTTATTCAAGACAAGAGACGTAAATTATTCATTCCATTTCAGTTTGTAGATTCAGAAGAAAGTACTACCCGATTTTCAAAAACCTTTCCTAGCTTCCTGAAAATGCTTCGCTTGAAATTCAACATTGTATTCGTTTTACCAAATTCTCATCTTTTGGCTGTAATCGCTGTAATACAGATGTGTTTCTATTTTAGGTCTAAACACTGGTACTAACACACCCCAGAGTCTACTTCAAATCCCGTCGCAACAAACCTACACTTTGAGAAAGGGTGCTTTAGTGCATTTGAATGCGATTTCCTTTTTATGTTTTCTATTTCTTGGAAGTTTGCGTTTACCGTTCTGTGAATTTCCTTAAAGGTTTGTGTAACCGCCGAGTTGAAAGCATTGTCCAATTCAGCGTGATTGGTGAAAGCATTTGAGACTATGTGTAGGTATGTATTGTTTTGCAGGTTTGCGTAGTTTGATATCTTGTCATTTTAAATGCGTGATGCGCGTTGTTCATGCTACCATTATTTTTTTTAACGTAGCCTGCTCTGTGTCCCTTTATTTATTTTAATTAAAGAGTATTTCATTCGTTACATGCTTAAACATGAAGTTCTATGGCAAAAGGCACCGTAACGTAAATTCGTATTTTGAAAACACTAATACTAAATTCATACCAAAGTCAGCAGACGTCAAATAATAAATATGTCTGTCCAATGTAACTTTATGTCGTACTATATTCCTTCGCTTTAATTTAAAGAATGTAACAAATAAGTTGATTGAGTAAAAAACTAAATAATAAATTATTTTAAAAGCTGAATAAATAAAGAAAAGCTGCATTACAAATAGGTTGGTTACTTTTATCTCCTTTGCGTAGAAAGACGAAAATGGTATTTCATTTTGATTAAGGACCATACCACCTGGACATAAGATTTATTACCCGTTGTATCTTGTGCAAGGTTTGCAAGATTGCAGACGAACCGTAATGATTTGTAGCGGCCGCGCAGTATAGAAATCATTGTGGCGTTTTTCGATATCTTGATCTGAACTAATGTACTTAATACAATGGTAGCGTTTCTCGCCTGTTATTTGAAGATTAATGAATCCAAAAAAAATTACAAGAGAACTGTATCTACGTACGTTTTAGTAGAATTTAATGCTTACTCCTACTTATAATGAAATAATAGCAAAAGAAGAAAAAAAATAACCTATTACTATAATCCAATCCAATACTGATCGAGGGTTAAAGTCTGGTTCATTTCGGGAAATATGCAAGAAGAGCAGCGATGACTTTATCGTCTGTACCTTTATCTCCTACATTACGCCGATTTAGAGCAGTTAAAACCTGTCTTGTATTTTGCAAATATGCAACAGGGCGGGGATGCAACCCAATCCCGCCTTTGACCGTGGGGTCAAAGATCGGTTCGTTTTGGGAAATATGTGAGAAGAGGAAGGATGACCTCATCTATCTGCCTGTCTGGACTTTGGTTCACAAAGCCTACACCGTTTCAGAACACTTTTTTCTCTTGTATTTTGCAAACATGCAACAGGGCGGGGATGCAACCCGATCCCGCCTTGGACCGTGGGTCAAAGACCGGTTCGTTTTGGGAAATATGCGAGGAGGGTATCGATGACCTCACCCGCCTGTCCGCCTGTCCGCCTGTCTGGGACCTCAATTTCCTTCTCTACCTGTTCAGAGCGATGACGCTATTTATTATGACCATGTGAATAGTCAACTTGTATTTGAATATTTTCAATGCGTATTATTTAGACAACGATTTTTATTTTTGTGCTTTCCAACGAGATTTACGAGATAAAACGGCCATGACAATGACTACAGTTTTTAGCATAGGTCCTAGAAACTATCAATTCCAACAGACTTGGCTCTGAAGTATGTCAGTTGTAACTGAGACTGTGACGTTTTTCAATTAACAGAATTTGGACCCTGATCAGTCATGACTCATGACGCCATCAGATCAGTAATGACGACATTTCAATACATAGATGTGATTTCGTAACTAATCTTTTGTATTCTTTTTACTGAGATTACCTCAGCTCAGACATGTTAGAAATGAATTAAACAAATAGGTACATTTATAGTTAGAAAACTATGTGGGTAGCTCAATTTGTTCTACGTTGCATTTGTGGTTGGTTATACAGGTTGTCCCGCTGTTAAGTTGTCCAAAGAAAAAATCTAGAATCTAGACATCCTTAGCTACCAACCTGTTTTCACTTTTTTGTTGTTAGAAAAAAATTGGATCACGCTTACTTATAACGCTGACAGATAGAAAATTTTGTACGGAGAGTCAAAAAAAAAACTTTGAATATATCCAATTATATCCAACTAGCAGCCCGCCCAGCGGTTTCACCCGCTGCTACTTACCTGTTTTCCCGTAGAAATTGGATCTTTGCCCGTAGTAAAAAGTCCATTACTCCGATCCAGCAGAGGTAAATGTGCGAGCAGAAGCGGCCCGTCATGCTGAATAACTTTTACTTTGAAGCCATTCCCGTATCTCTTATTGTTTATATGGGATGCTGGTGGTCTACATCAGGTACTCCAGACCCTCGTGACCATGTGCCAGCAGAAGCGGCCCGTCATGCTGAATAACTTTACTTTGAGGCTTTACCGTATCTCTTATAGTTTATATGGGATGCTGGTAGTCTACATCAGGTACTCAGACCTCGTGACCATTTGCCAGCAGAAGCGGCCCGTCATGCTGAATAACTTTTACTTTGAAGCCATTATCGTATCTCTTATAGTTTATATGGGATGCTGGTGGTCTACATCGGGTACTCCAGATCCTCGATGACCATGTGCCAGCAGAAGCGGCCTGCCATGCTGAGTAACTTTTACTTAAAAACCATTACCGTATCTCTTATAGTTTAGATGGGATGCTGGTGATGTTCATCAGGTTCTCTAGATCCTCGATGACCATGTGCCAGCAGAAGCGGCCCGTCATGATGCACAACTTTTTCTATGAAGCCATGGCCGTATCTCTTATAGTTTAGATGGGATGCTGGTGGTCTTCATCAGGTACTCCAGATCCTCGATGACCATGTGCCAGCAGAAGCGGCCCGTCATGATGCACAACTTTTTCTATGAAGCCATGGCCGTATCTCTTATTTAGATGGGATGCTGGTGGTCTTCATCAGGTACTCCAGATCCTCGATGACCATGTGCCAGCAGAAGCGGCCCGTCATGGTGAACAACTTTTTCTATGAAGCCATGACCGTACCTTTATAGTTTAGATGGGATGCTGGTGGTCTTCATCAGGTACTCGTACTCCAGATCCTCGAGGGCTGACAAAAATAGTCCATGTCCATCTTTACTATGCTAGTAATATCAGTGCCAAATTTCGCGAAGATCGGTAAAGCGGTTTGGCTTATTTGGGTAATATCCGCTGTATTTCCCGCTTTTCCTGCTGCTAACCGTTTTCGCGTGGAAATGAGGAATTTTCCCGTGGTAAAAAGTAGCCTATGTTACTCAGGAATGTTGTAGCTTTCTAATAGTGAAAGAATTTTGGAAATCGGTCCAGTAGTTTCGGAGTTTATCGATTACAAACAAACAAACAAAAAAACAAACAAAGTTTTCCTCTTTATTATATTAGTGTAGATTAGTGTAGATGTAGAAAACAATATTCCAGCTTGAAAGCTATGGAAGTCCAGAATCTATATTCTTTTCTTTGGACTACTTAAACGGGGACACCCTGTACAAATTCACATCAGCGGAGTAGGTATGTACAGGCAAAATATACTACCTGAATAATATTTTAAGCATTTCGTGGAAGTGGGTTAATAAATTACCTAACTACAATGCAATATTTAATTGAAATGTTTACTTATTTGATGGATTAAAGCCCCTTGGAAACATAGTATAAAACACTCCTTTTTGCTTCGCCGTAAAAATGAAGTCACTTTTTGCGTTTCTGTCTGTCTGTCGGGAAATTCGCGAACTCCATCTTAACCACGCAACAGATTTTGATACGATTTTTTGGGATAGATAGAGTTATTCAAGAGGAAAGTTTATATGTATAACAAATGCCGGAAAATGGCTTCCTTCCGCGGGAAACTCAAGTCGCTAGTATTAATTAGATTCATGACCTTTTAATAAATTATTTTGGCAGTGCTTGTTCGCTTTTCTCTTCCATATAAATATTTTCTCTTACTGCAACTTAAAGTATTCCTTTGTTGAGGTTAAGAAATCAGAGCAGAAATAGATCCAAGGAAAATTCTCAACAAAGAGCTTGTTGTTAAGAACTGAAAAGATATTCTATCCTATAAAAGCAAAGAAAGACTACAAAGGGTCTCCGGTTTCACAAGTAGCCTGTGATTTTCTCGATAATGGGCTTACGTAGGTGGAGAAATCCTATATTATTCACATTTCACATGAAACATAATATTATTATTATGTCTAAGGGAAATACACCCACTCTATCACTCATTAAAGATGGATGTATTGACGTATCTGGTTACTAATTGAGTGGTGTTTGATTGAAAATAATTAGCAGACGGCGCAGTTTATTGGGTTTCTGCGGTTGCGATTTATATGATAGGATTCTCTTTTAGTTCAAACCTTATCACACAAGCGGTTTGCGAGTAGATCCGGACATCTGCTCTGCTCCGCATTCGCTCGCATACCGCTTGTATGAAAACAATGATAGATAAGTTGTCCACTTCATCATTATTGTTATCAACAGAGACAGGCCTTCCCCAGGTTTCTTCATAGGTATAGTGTTTATTTGGGCAGACTAAACCTTACGGCAATATAGTAAGAAATAATCGAGTAAAAACGGAGCAGATTGATCGACTGCATCGACAGACTTCGTTAGCAGCATAGTTCCTAGTTGTAGGTAGAAAATAGTTAAAACAAAGGGTTGGCTCACGTATCCCTACACTCACAAGTAAAAAGTGTGTCCAGTAGGTATCTGTAAAAATTCATATAACTCAACTTGAAAGTATATTTTCTTCATATTTTATTTTTATACCCATCTTATTTTTAACATTTGAAGTTGAAATGAAGACATCCATGGCTATACGCGTAAACAAACACCATTTCCTTGTACACCGTGAGTCAGTTTCTGAAAAAAGTTAAAAATACCGTCGATTCATGTTCTTTACCCCACTACATCATACGGGCACGCGATTGTTTTCGAACTAATGCCTGTAAAAGTTCGGTGCTTCAACGGAATTAGAGTAAGGCCCGGTCTGCCACGCTACCGGATCGTCACTCCGAAAAGAGGGAGACCCGATTCGACATAAACTATACTTTTTTTTTATATTGGCACCAAATCGCTACACTCTACTTAATACTTTTGCAGTACAGTCAGACATATTATGTAGACGTACTTAGGAAATAGTTATAGGTGTGACGGTCCAAGACTAAGAAATTAATTTATGAATAATTTTTATGGGGAGGAAAACTCAAAGCTATTGCAGGCGCGACTGTGCCTAAACGCACCAATAAATTTTGACATTGACATATTTTCGACCAAACACAGAAAAAGTCGAATCGAAAGTGGCGACATTTTTTTCTCCAGTTTTCTACCTCATTATGAACTGTGACGACGACGAAACTCTCGACCGAAATTACTATTAAATGAAATTTAAAAAAATCGTTTCGGACCGGGCCAGTGGCAAACCGCGGCTGAGTAGGGAATTATACGATTGGTGCTCGGAAATACTCGGGATGTAGCGAATAATTCACCCGACATCCATTTGTGAATTGAATTCTCCGTTTCAACTGTCGAACTGAAAGTTTTTAGCACTATTAGATTTTGTCACGATTTTGTCATACTAGGTTCTAACATTTACTTAGTAGGTAGTTTTATTGTTGCCTAAATTTGCTAAATCATTCAACATAATCATAGATAGACTAGATAAGTTGGTGTGTCAGTAATTGCAACTTTATTTAGTTACAGTATTGAAATCTTTTAATGGAACGAATGAGTAATGTTATTCGGAATAGTGTATAATTTGTTTGTGTTGGTAATTGTTAAGCAGAAGTCCAGTGGGGTAGCAGCCACATACTGCGGCAGCGTGGTGCTGGTGGATATTGACCAGGTTGCGCATAGCTTCCAAGAACCGCTCCCCCGCGGCCTTGCCACCAAACATCGTTGCTTCTGTTTATTTTACTTTCGAACGATTCAAAAATGGCTACCGCAAAGTTTTACTCCTCCCTGGAAACGTTTCACGACGTTTTGTTTGCGCAAACCCAATTCGCTGAACGCTTCACAGCTGTCGGAGTTAAAGCGAATCTTGTATCTAAATATTAGGGGATTTCAGAAGTTCGGCGTAAGAAAAACCTTTTATCTATTCAAAATTTATTGGCGCATGCTGTTTACGAGGCGATATGTGAATTATTAGGTGTAGTGGCATGGCATTACGAGAATTGCTGGAAACGTGATTTCCTCATTTATGCGAGCGAATGTAATCCCGTGTTCGCGGAATTGCCGCTGTCATCGACAGCTGCACTACCCCCCACTTCCCCTCCGTCCCCCGTGACGTGGCCCAGGGCTACCGACACTGCCCATACCTAAATTATAAACCTAAATCCAGACAGCGGTTCCGTGAAATCATGTAACTCTTAAAGCGAGACTTAGATTGAGAAACTTGGCTTCTCCTTTTGATTAAACGGTCTAATTTCAACGTGATTGGCGCAGCCCTAGCAGTGCGGTCCATTAGCAGCAAAGATTTCCTGGTTGCGTCCGAGATGATCAGATGACATGTGACGCTGTTATCTGTGGGGTAGACAAGAGTAGATGGCCCTCGGTATGGTGGCCCTCACCGCTCGTTGCTGGAATTACGATGCGTTCCGTTTCAGGAATTGCAATCGATAGTACTCGTATAGGTACGGCGTGAATTTGTCCGTGACTTATTTAAAATGCAAACAAGTTGAGTTCTAGGTACATATTTTATAATTTTGTGATTGTTGTGAATAGTCTGAAAGAGTACCTATCTCGGATTTTTATTTCTTGAAAATATCTTGTTATGTTATGATTAGGTAATTTATCGAAAAACATATTAGTTATGTGATTGAATATTCTTCTCAGAATCTCCGTAACTTCATCGATATGTAGGCGTTTCTGCGAGAGTAGGTAATATGTAATTCATAAAATTAGATTCAATCACAAAATGGAATAGGCATGTTTCGTAACGTATTTGCGATATTTGCAAAATATGGAGCTTTATTCTATGACTCTTAGACTCTTTACTTCAGATGACGAATGTTACTAGGGTTCACTATAAATATATCGCGATGAAGTCTTAGAAATATACGCTTTAGGTATTGGGCCCAAAACCGTATTGACCTTCCCGAAAAACCTTCCAAAATATTCTGTGAATTCAAAACTATTCTAACCTACGTTCTCTTTTGCCCCCAGGTTCAAAGACGGCGTGGCGTACCCTTGGTCGGCCGGGGTGTCGAACCTGATACTGTTCCCCGAGGCTGCCAACCAGACGCTGTACACCCGGCGAGCCGCGCGGTCCGACGGCGGCAACTACACGTGTCGGCTCACCAACGACACGCACAGCGAGACCCACACTGTGCTGCTAGATATACTTGGTAAGAGATAGGCCGGGTGTCGAACCTGGTACTGTTCCCCGAGGCTGCCAACCAGACGCTGTACACCCGGCGAGCCGCGCGGTCCGACGGCGGCAACTACACGTGTCGGCTCACCAACGACACGCACAGCGAGACCCACACTGTGCTGCTAGATATACTTGGTAAGAGATAGGCCGGGTGTCGAACCTGGTACTGTTCCCCGAGGCTGCCAACCAGACGCTGTACACCCGGCGAGCCGCGCGGTCCGACGGCGGCAACTACACGTGTCGGCTCACCAACGACACGCACAGCGAGACTCACACTGTGCTGCTAGATATACTTGGTAAGAGTGGCTCGATGGCTCAGTTGGTAGTGACTGACTCACACTGTGCTGCTAGATATACTTGGTAAGAGTGGCTCGATGGCTCAGTTGGTAGTGACTGCAACTACACGTGTCGGCTCACCAACGACACGCACAGCGAGACCCACACTGTGCTGCTAGATATACTTGGTAAGAGTGGCTCGATGGCTCAGTTGGTAGTGACTGCAACTACACGTGTCGGCTCACCAACGACACGCACAGCGAGACCCACACTGTGCTGCTAGATATACTTGGTAAGAGTGGCTCGATGGCTCAGTTGGTAGTGACTGCAACTACACGTGTCGGCTCACCAACGACACGCACAGCGAGACTCACACTGTGCTGCTAGATATACTTGGTAAGAAAGACGTATAAGGTGTCGAACTTCATACTTTTGAAGCACCAAAATAGGCCGTATATGCAAACACGTCTTGCCGCGAGGGATGTGCATATCACCCCCCAAAAAACGAAACACAAGGTTTTCTTGGGAAACTCTAGTAACCTAAACCTAAACTTTATGTTTTGCTGTAACTTACTTACACAAATTGTTTCTTGAGCTATATCTAATTAAAAATCTATCCACTCACAAACAAGACGATTTAAATTTTAAACTTATTGCTTTTTTTGTTCTTGGAAAGCAATTTCATGTCAATGGCAAAGGAATTATCAGTATAACCTAATTCAGCGTATCGATACATTTTTAATACACTAGAGTGTTTTGTTCGTGGAATGACGCTATGACGTCGATTAGTTTGTTTAGTACAGCCTACTGCTAGTGGGCTTTTAGAAAAGCAAACATAAAAAAAAATATTTGGATGAAATGTACCTACCTCGAACGAAAATCTCTTTACGTAATTTGTTTGTAAATTTTTTGTATATCTTGAATAGATAGATTCCCTTACTTACCTATTCCATTACCCATTGCAATGGTAGTCTAGCTAGGACATTTTTTTTTTCTCATAACAGTGAGACTGTAAGTAAGTGTTAAAAAGTGACGTATGAAAATAGTTTAGGAAAATGGGTAGTCACTGTGGGAAAGTTAATAGTGGCACTATCACCATCGATGGTTATTCTTCAATGGAAATATTGGGAGACTCGCTTAAAATCTTGAAACGTCCTTTTACTTTACATCTAAACTAACTACGCTGCGGCCGAGCCAGCAAAGTCAGAGAGCTTTAATCTCGCCGATTATATTTGGTTGGGTGGGCCACTAGATCTTTGATTTCAGCTTTTATTCTACCTCGCTACCATAATTTCCTAATTACGTTACATCTGGCGACATAATTTTAATATTAGTCCCTTTGTTCAACAGAAAAGCCAGCGGACGCGCCCAAAACCATGTTCATCTCGAAAGACCAGTGGGTGGAGGAGGCCAAACCCTTGAGGCTGTTCTGCGAGGCTCTGATTGGTGAGTAATCCATGTTTACTGCAAACATTGAGATATGTCTTTCATAATTTGTTCCTTGAGAATACGGTACTTGGTAGGCGATTTTATGGCTGAGATCGCTATTTTTTTATAAAAAATATGTAAGCGTTTGTCCGCAATCTCACCTGATGTTAAGTGACGATGCAGACGATGATGGAACATGCTCGCCCAGACATTGCCTATTCACTCCCTGAAAATGTCCAGATCTTAACGTTCCGGAAACAGATCCGCAGGCAGGGAGTTTCGCTCTTTAGCAGTTCGCACTAAAAATGTAGAATATGATGAAATGTAGAATGTAGAAATGTAGTGTATTATCATACATAGGGTAACAAAAAGGGTATAACAAGCCGAAAGGAGCTCAAGGTACTCATAAAACTGAACAACTTTCCCCATGGAAAGAATAATTACGAAAAAGAAGTTTGGACCTCCCATACAAAATAGCCGATCAACTTATTGATATACTATAGGGGGTACAATTTCTTTTTCATATTTCGACCCTAGTTCCATGAGGGAAGTTGTTAGTTTCATGAGTACCTTGACCTCCTTTCGGCTTGTTACTCTTGGTATGCATTGCAAAAAAAAATCGTATCGTATATCACCATACGACTGTACCAGGCATAGATTCGGTTATAATATTCTAACATGGCGTCACTCGCGTTCACTTATTTTGGTATTTCAAATATCGAAATCTAATTGCTCGATTAATAGTTAATTTAGCTGTGGTCTGCATTATCATAGTTACGCAAAACTCTATAAATCACATAATAATGACTTTAACGGGTCTTATCGCGATAGTTTTTTAGGTAAATAAGCGATTTACCTGGAAACTCGACGTTTCGACTGGGTTTCACCAGTCGTGGTCGCGAGCAGAGTCTGCTAAAACTATCGCGATAAGACCCGTTAAAGTAATTATTATGTGTGAATATTGTAACTAACCTGGTATCACAAGAATTAATATATCATAATCGAATTTCTCGATAAATAGTTCATTTAGCAGTGGTCTGCATTCGCATAAGTACGCAAAACTCTAGGAATGTTTGATAGGGAGAATTGGAATATGGTTCAGCTGTGATACTTTCTGGGAAGCAGTGTCTTTGACAGCATACGTGCGGGACTTGCTGTACAACAGAATTCAATTACTAATACCCTCAATGCATACTACTACTGCAGTCTGATTTGAAATACGTGGAAAAATGGAACGAAGGTAACGAATAGAGAGAGGTGGTAAAAGCCTGTTATCGGAGAGTGAAATTGAAAAACTAAAATAAAATTGAAAGGCATGTTTATCAAAGAGCTAAACTAAAGTGCAACTTGCAAAAAATTGTTCGTGGTTCCAAACTGTCGAAGGTTCAAAATCTGCTGTTTTCGACTTTCCAAAAATTATCAGACCTGCTTAATTTTTTAAATAATGTCATTCCACAAGAATTTTAACACAGAACAGTTTATTCCCATTCCTTGTATATCATTTGACTCTACCTGTCGTATGGCACACTTCCAACGTCCAACTTTGCATAGACCGGCCAGATGAGCCTTGCGTATTTCGAAGCACGTGCGATCTTTGCAACAAGCTTTACAAGTTTGCAATATGGAGATGCAGCGCGGCGCCTGCTCGCAACAGCCTTGCGCATACCATTTACATGTATTACGTGAGATCATAGCCGTGTGATGCTTAGAATAGCATCACCCTAATTCTACCTATGAGGGTCGGGGATAAATTATCCAGGCAATAGGCAGCAGCGTTCCCTGTTAATGCACTGCGCTCGCAATCCCGCTTACTACTAAGCGTGGTGCGTAAGGTTACACCCCAATAAAAGCGATGCCCATGTCCAGCAATGGACTTTTAATGCTAATGCTACATTAGATCATGCTTCAAAATACGTAGCGTCAAAGTTGTTTAGTTATAAATATAAAGTATTTAGTTTCTGAGGATTTCTAACAGAGACAGACATAGCAAACCACAAACTATTTGAATTTAACATCTCATTTGGGTACCCCTTTGTAACTGAGGCTTGCCAATTCACCAACCTAATGAAACCAAATGAAACGAGTAGGATCGTAGGTTTCCAAGAAATCGTAATTAATGTAACACACGAAATCTCTTAGTAATTTTGAATAAACAACAATGTATTTACTTGTTTACAGCAGAAAATGGAAATGGTTTAATTAGGTGTGTTGTGTAGGAATTTATACCTATTTTGTGCCGAAATAGAATAGCCTTTCTCTTCTCGGCTTTCTTCTAACTACGTTCTTGCTCCTTTCTACCAAAACCCAACTTACAGAGATAGGGCTGCGATTCGGGAAAACAATTTCATTAACCTAACCAAAATTAGTGCTGTCATTTTTCGACAAACAGTTTTAGAAAGGGTAAAATATATCATGTTTCGAAATGTCAATAAGTTCTTCATTATATGTAGTCAATTTTGACTGATGAAACGCGCATATATCTTCAAATTTTAAGACTTGACATGACTTGGTTGTCTTCTATCTTTTTCTTAACCTATTAGACGGAAAGTGACAGCACTAATTTTAGTAAAAAAAAAAAAGTTTGCTCGAATCGCAGCGATTGTTACGACGACAGAGGTGCGTGTTCTGGACACTTGTCTTGCTAGGACTAGTTTAAAATGTGTCTACCTTAACAGCCACAATAGTCCACTGCTGGACATGGGCTTCCCTATATCGGGGGCAGGTGCAGTCCAAGATGTTTAATTCATAAGTAACGCTGCTGTTCACTCCCTGCATACCTAATTGTCCCATAGTCGCTTTTTACTACACCTACGGGTAGAATTGGGGTGATGTTGTTCTAAGCCGGCATCACACATAATGTTTCTAATGTAATGTTTTTTGTCATCAGGTCGGTCGTACCTAGCAGATGCACGAAGTGACCTCCGGTGGTACAAGGTGTGGCCGAACGCTACCGAAGGGGATCTTCTGTCCACACAGACGCAAATCAGAACCACCAGGTAATTTGCTAAACTATAAACATCTTTTATGTATTGCTAAACTAGTATATCACAAGCCCATGGTAGGTAAGTTGTCAATTAAACTGAATAACTTTCCCCTTTCCTGAAATATGAAAAAAATGTGGACCTCCAATACGAAATATAGATGGGAAGGCATTATTTTAAAGTTGTCCAGTATCATGCTCGGGTTCACCTTAAAATATTTGCAGTCTTTTACACTTAATAGGTATTCACATAATATTTAAGGACTATCCAAGCCTGAATACCTACTGTGAAGACTTTTATAAAATTGATTATCGATTAATTTTGATATCTACCATATACCTATCCTGTCATAATTTTATCCACTGTACGGTTATACCAACAAATGCAGTATTTCCGAGTCTGTTTATTAATTCTCAGTAAGAGCACTTCTATATTCAATGCCCATTATTTTTTTCTAGGCAAGTATAGAAAAATTGCGTTAAAGCGTTTCCTCGAAGTCGTTCTATTTAAATGCTATTCAAGGATGAGTAATATGTATGTAGTTAGGTATTTTGTTTCGTACGGGTTTTCCGAGGTTTTATTTATTTTCCAACTCGTTTGGAATATTTCGAAATCAAGTCATACCTCAAATATTTCTGTAGAAGTTTTTATCAGGTAAATTACTCTTTTTATTGCGTAATAGACAGACAAAACGTGGGCGTCTTTTAAAAGCCGCTTAGAATAAAACCTATATTATGCAGCAGTTACAAAAACATGAAATGAATAATGATTACGTAATTAATATCGATACATGCATCATTACGGGAAAGGAAACGTTGTTTTCCTCAATCTGTTTTTTGAATATTTTGCAGCAAGTGACAAATTGTACAAAACATTTTTTTCTCCAATTTGCTCGGAAATAGCTTCATTACTTTAAAAAAAGAATACGTAAATGAGCTCATTTATGTAGTCAAGGCGCAGAGGACTGTAATAGAAATTGCCGGACTAGGCCGGTAATAAAAGGGTTCTTAAACTTCACACTTTCGTGATTAGGTGTTTTATGGAACACAATTTGTTTAAAGTTTGAAGGCTGAATGTGAATTTCCCGCGCATTCTTTATGAAACGGAACGTAAGCAAAACCAGCGCCAACGCTTTGCGAACTTTAAAAGTTACAAAGTATCAATTTTATCACGATTTAAATATTTGTTTCCTTGCAAATTGGAGTAAAGCACTATACAAACCTCGGCCGAAATAACAATTTCTGGTCTCGTTTACTTTAGAAGGCCTCGACTTCGTCTCGGCCTTCCAATGCCACTCGACCAGAAATTGCTATATACTCGGCCTGTGACGTAATGTACTATTACGTAAGTCAACTAATATCCTTGTGATTGTAATTAAAAGTTTCACGTAATATCCTTATTTATGACGTAGAGTTATTCAGTCAACCCGCCGTAACATATGTACAAGCCTTGTCTAAACGCCTTTTCGATAGGCAACTGAATAATTGTGTTAATAGCCTGATTTGCCGGCCATTATAATGATCACTCTCAGACTCTGAGGTGCTATATTTGTTCATGTATTCTAAATCAAATATCTGTCCTCCAGGGAAGACGTGGAAGACATATTCGGCGCGTATCTGCTAGTGGAGCGAATGTCTGCGCAGGACTACGGCACGTACGCATGCGTGGTGCACAGTAATGATGTAGTATCGAGGAATTACGTCACCGTACACCACAGAAGTAAGTTCTTCATTTTGTCTTTCACTTCACTTCACTCTACTTCACATCACTTCACTTTACTTCACATCACTTCACATCACTTCACTTCACTTCACTTCTTCACTTCGGAAGATGTGGAGGACATATTCGGCGCGTATCTGCTAGTGGAGCGAATGTCTGCGCAGGACTACGGCACGTACGCATGCGTCGTTCACAGCAACGACGTCGTGTCCCGCAACTATGTCACCGTGCACCATAGAAGTAAGTTCTTTATCAAGTCTGTACTACAGGGAAGACGTGGAAGACATATTTGGCGCGTATCTGCTAGTGGAGCGAATGTCTGCGCAGGACTACGGCACGTACGCATGCGTCGTCCACAGCAACGACGTCGTGTCCCGCAACTACGTCACCGTACACCATAGAAGTAAGTTCCTTATCAAGTATCTACTCCAGGGCAGACGTGGAAGACATATTCGGCGCGTATCTTCTTGTGGAGCGCATGTCTGCGCAGGACTACGGCACGTACGCATGCGTCGTGCACAGTAATGACGTCGTGTCCCGCAACTACGTCACCGTACACCATAGAAGTAAGTTCCTTATCAAGTATCTACTCCAGGGCAGACGTGGAAGACATATTCGGCGCGTATCTTCTTGTGGAGCGCATGTCTGCGCAGGACTACGGCACGTACGCATGCGTCGTGCACAGTAATGACGTCGTGTCCCGCAACTACGTCACCGTACACCATAGAAGTAAGTTCCTTATCAAGTATCCGTCCTACAGGGAAGACGTGGAAGACATATTTGGCGCGTATCTGCTAGTGGAGCGAATGTCTGCGCAGGACTACGGCACGTACGCATGCGTCGTTCACAGCAACGACGTCGTGTCCCGCAACTACGTCACCGTACACCATAGAAGTAAGTTCTTTATTTTATTTTTCACTTCACTTTACTTCTCTTCACTTCTTCGCTTCGAGACGAGGAAGACATATTCGGCGCATATCTGCTCGTGGAGCGCATGTCTGCGCAGGACTACGGCACGTACGCATGCGTCGTACATAGCAACGACGTCGTGTCCCGCAACTACGTCACCGTACACCATAGAAGTAAGTTCCTACAAGTATCTGTCCTCCAGGGAAGAGGTAAAGGACATATTCGGCGCATATCTGCTAGTGGAGCGCATGTCTGCGCAGGACTACGGCACGTACGCATGCGTCGTGCACAGCAACGACGTCGTGTCGCGCAACTACGTCACCGTACACCATAGAAGTAAGTTCCTTATCAAGTATCTACTCCAGGGAAGACGTGGAAGACATATTTGGCGCGTATCTGCTAGTGGAGCGAATGTCTGCGCAGGACTACGGCACGTACGCATGCGTCGTCCACAGCAATGACGTCGTTTCCCGAAACTACGTCACCGTACACCATAGAAGTAAGTTCTTTATTTTGTCTTTCACTTCACATCACTTTATTTTACTTAACATTTTTATAAATTTTCGCATGGGTGACCGCAGCATTATCTGCCGGCCTATTGGATCGGTAAACAATAAATTCGAAACCTTAAAAATAGAATTTTTCATGAGATAGCGCGAGAGACTGTACAAAAGGCGGGCCTAATGCCACGTGGCATTCTCTACCGGCCAACCAGAGCGTAAACAGAGAGAAAAAAATACGGGTGCACTTGGGTGCAATTCTTACGACACCTGTAGAATGCAAATTGGTTATTATTTATTCTATGATTTACATATCAATAGCAAAAAAGATTCTTTAATGCCTTTTCCTGGAAGTACGAATTCTTAAGTAGGTAGTCATTCATCGAAGTGTTTGTTTAATAAATTATGCACGAACAGATAAGTTATAAAAAGAGGCGGAGTTTGGCACGTATTCTTATGCGTGGGCGCGCTTTTAAACAAAATACGGCACGCCTTTTGCTATGCCCCACCTCTTTCGAGTCTGATCTATCTCAATACAACACTATTTTTTCTGGTTTCTGTACAACATTGTTACAATCCTTCGAAATTAATTTCAGACTTTTCAGAAAGTTTGTTCTTTTATATTTTTTTTAATAAGTTTGCGTCAAACCCTTGATCTATCATAATAATCGTAACATTGCATTTAGAAGAACATGCTAAACTTTTTATCAAACTTCTACTAGGACAAATATCTTAGGCTTCAGGCGTTTTTAAGTTTTGGTCTGAAATTTATCTATCTATTATCTAGTTTGATACGTCGAGAAAACCATTCGCTGCATTCGCGGCCGTATGGCGGTCGTGTGGCGCTCCTTTTCTCATTCGAATTTACCACAAGTAGGAATGGGAGCGCCATACGGCCGCGATTGCCACGAGTGGTCTTTTCCACTATAGCTATTTTTTGCTACCATAGTTTTCATGTCTCCAAATTGCATTATATTTTACGCATACTCTCTTTCCTAGGATTCAATTATTTTTGTTGCATACAAATCTCAGAGAAACTAACTGTTTTCATAAGAATCTGCCTTGACGCGGATTCAGCGAACTTACTCTTTGTTCCGTTCTTAGCATTGTGTATTTTCCTGAACTGAAACCAGTATTGTGTTCCAAGGAAACGCATCTATCTAGTTTTCAGCTTGCTTTTAAGGCTGTATGGATTTTTCTAGTGAAATGTGTGTGGAAGAAATAAATTACTCACTATACCCACAGTGCGACGTAATACGTAAGATGCCATCTGTGAGACAAATGATCATCATAGTAGTCATCGATGCGACACGCGTTTCTTCTGTTTCATACATTTTATATCATGCAAACTGTTTCAAGTGTCGCGATTTCGCACGTCTCCCCTCTGCATCTCATGTTTTACATGTGGATTGTGGAGTTAGCGTTTAACGCTTGAGCTCTGTGACAGCAAACAGATTCGAGCTAATGCATAGAATTCACGATGTTGAATCTATTTTCCTTTGTTTACTTCTCTTTCAGTATGGATCTGACTGGATATTATATTACAGAGCTCAATTTAAATATTATGGAACATATTTTTTAAATAAAAAAAATGTCTCGCTGTTGAAACTAAGAGACCGAATAAATATTTCAATTGAAGTTGTGTTTTCAAAGATAACATCGTTCCTTTAACTTAGAAGAGAGTTAATTTAAATACGCCTTTCAGACGCTCTTTTCATGTAAATAAGCTTCTTTCTTTATTTAACCTTTTGATGCTTAGAATATTAACCCTTTTAATTAACATTCTACAAAGACAATCTGATGAGAACTCTGTAAATGTTTTGCTGTAGTCTACGGCGTCAACTGGATTTAAAAAATTAATTTTGCTACATAATTTATAACAGTCATATATCATTTGGTAGAATAAAACTGGCAACGGCCTGAGAAAATATTGAGCGTCAATTGAGATCTGTATACCTTTGAGTAAAGTATCTCTGAATTGCAGAGACTGGTGGTCATCAAAGTGTCTATACTAGGCGCGTTTCACACCTATAGCAAAAATTTCCATCACCATCCTGATTATTGTTCTTTTTTCTGTTGACAAACAATTCTATTATTATAATGAGTCTGTGCTGTCCCACTGCAGGGCAAAGGCCTCACTCCTCTTTTTCCACGTCTCTCGGCCCAGTGGCAGGCTAGGCCATTCTATCAAGTACGCGTTCAATTAATCGCACTATCTCTTCCACCCACGTCGCCTTTTCGTGTTTTTGAGGTAACCATTTAGTTGTGATTCTAACGATTCTATTCTAATAACATTATTATATTTTCTTCCAGATAGCGGAATGTTCAGCTCAAACGGCCCATGGTCTGGCGACAGCACAGTCCCATGGCGCGCCTTAGCCCTTGGTGGGGCGGCTTTGCTGGTGCTTCTGCTGACTATTGCCGCAGTGCACGCGCGGTGTACTCCTAGGATACTGCTAGCTGCCAGGCATGCGAGGGATCGAGCCAGGACGCCCGCTCACAGGGCGAGAGGTAAAGTGACTCAAGTAACCACAGACTCAGTCTTCATATAGCCTTGGCCCTTGGTGGAGCAGCTTTGCTGGTGCTTCTGCTGACCATTGCCGCAGTGCACGCGCGGTGTACTCCTAGGATACTGCTAGCTGCCAGGCATGCGAGGGATCGAGCCAGGACACCCGCTCACAGGGCGAGAGGTAAAGTGACTCTAGTAACCATAGACTCAGTCTCTATATAACCTTGGCCCTTGGTGAAGCAGCTTTACTGGTGCTCCTGCTGACTATTGCCGCAGTGCACGCGCGGTGTACTCCCAGGATACTGCTGGCTGCCAGACATGCCAGGGATCGGGCCCGGACACCCGCTCACAGGGCTAGAGGTAAAGTGACTCTAGTATCCATAGACTCGGTCTCCATTTAGCCTTGGCTCTTGGCGGAGCAGCTTTACTGGTGCTTCTGCTGACCATTGCCGCAGTGCACGCGCGGTGTACTCCTAGGATACTACTAGCTGCCAGGCATGCGAGGGATCGAGCCAGGACACCCGCTCACAGGGCTAGAGGTAAAGTGACTCTAGTAATCCATAGACTCAGTCTCTATATAGCCTTGACCGTTGGCGGGGCGGCTTTACTGGTGCTTCTGCTGACCATTGCCGCAGTGCACGCGCGGTGTACTCCTAGGATACTGCTAGCTGCCAGGCATGCGAGGGATCGGGCCAGGACACCCGCTCACAGGGCAAGAGGTAAAGTGAATCTAGTAACTATAAACTCAGTCTATATAGCCTTAGCCCTTGGTGGGGCGGCTTTACTGGTGCTTCTGCTGACCATTGCCGCAGTGCACGCGCGGTGTACTCCTAGGATACTGCTGGCTGCCAGACATGCGAGGGATCGGGCCAGGACACCAGCTCATAGGGCTAGAGGTAAGATAGCTTGAAATCAATACCTCACTTTTCATTCTAGATTGAGGAGCTTGCCAATAGCATACTGAAAGACTATACGAAGTCGGCAGTCTGATTGGGGTTGGATTCTTCGTTAAGTTCGATTCTTAGCACTGAATTGTGTGACCAAACGATCTGGATTTAAGATTTCATATTGAATGGTGATGCAGGCATTACTGCGTAGACAGTTTATTCGCCCCCTTTTAGTAATTGTAAATTATATGCTTCTGTATATTTGACGTTGTTTTTCAATTTCCAGTGCTAGAGAAAGAGTTCGACGTAGTAGTGTGTTGGACGGCGGTCGACGGGGAGTTGGTGCGCGGCGCGCTACTGCCGACTCTAGCTGTCAAATACAAGTACAGAGTACACTCTGTGCCGCTGCCCACTGCGCCTGATACATGTAAGTGTAGATATTAGTTAGTTAAAGTAGCTTTTTTTAACTTTTTTCAATTCTAGCACCTCTAAGTCAATGAAGAAACACGATCTAGTTGTCTCTTAATCCAAGCAATTAAGCTCTCAATGAGTTCAGTTTAAATACATGCGATTTGAAGAAATACCTGTAAAGCGTCTTATTGGACTCAAAAATATGTTTCTTAACACTTAAATTATTGTTTGAAACGGGATTATTACCGTGATTATATTTTTGTTTACCTCGATATTTCGAGGCGGTTGCACGCCCCATGGTCACGAGTAGACTGGCTCGGCGAGTGATGTCATCTTTCTAAGGGCAAACATATCTGTCTACCCTCTTTCGGATTCGTCGACTGCGTTCTACACGGTTACTCGAATCACTACTATTGTCACTCACTATTTTGTCACGATCACGACACACCACACTAAAGGGCGCTCTACACTTAGTCCGCGGATCACGGCGCGATTTCGCGGAGCGAACTTGCCGCGAATTTAACAACGACTCTACACTCGCAATGGTTCGCGGTATTTTCACAGTTATGTTCGCAACTTCAAACGAAATGGACGTCGAAGTCGCTGTTGCTGCGTCCCTAATTTTATGCGCTTTTTTAGTTTTTAATTTGTTTTTATGGTCCTTTTGGTTAGGATCCCACAAAATGGGTTCCGCTTGATAAAATTCTAAAAACTGTAACTCCAGCTTGTTTGTCCATGTTATGCTATTTTTTTTTAACAAATTCAAAACAAGGTGCAGGTCCGAACACTCGAACGACTCGAACAATTCTGACCGTCGCGGACTGCGAGTGTGGAGTCATGCACGTTCGCGTCGCGTTCGCGCTTCGCACTCCCTTTGACGCGGGACAAAATACCGACAAAAATTGGGGAACAAGGCGCGAAACCGCGATGAATATGCGAAACGGATCTACACTTAGCGTTCGCACCCCTTCGCAGCTATTGCGCGCGATCCGCGGGCTAAGTGTGGAACGGGCTTAACAGTATCACTTCGCGAGTTTGAAGTCGAGTGTTTTTTGCGGTTGTATACGTTTAATACTGGATTCCACGCACTGGACAGCTTGAAACCATCTTCACGATTAAAGTTTTTATATTTTGTGATTTCGATGGCTTCTCGCACTAAACGAGGTATATAGTGACGTTCCGTTGACAGTACTTGCGGGTTATGTAGTTCAATCCAGTGATTAGTTTCCGCTTGGTTTAGGTGTTCCGCTATGGCTGACTTCTGGGCATCGTTGTTTTTCCAAGCGGAAACTAATCACTGGATTGAACTACATAACCCGCAAGTACTGTCAACGGAACGTCACTATATACCTCGTTTAGTGCGAGAAGCCATCGAAATCACAAAATATAAAACTTTAATCGTGAAGATTGCTGTCCAGTGCGTGAAATCCAGTATTAAACGTATACAACCGCAAAAACACTCGACTTCAAACTCGCGAAGTGATACTGTTAGTGTGTGTCGTGATCGTGACAAAATAGTGAGTGACAATAGTGTCGAGTAACCGTGTAGAACGCACCGACGAAAGAGGGTAGACAGATATGTTTGCCCTTAGAAGACATCATCCCAGTCTCGTGACCATGGGCGTGCAACCGCCTCGAAATATCGAGGTAAACAAAAATATAATCACGGTAATAATCCCGTTTCAAACAATAATTTAAGTGTTGTGAACAACCGTGAAAACCTAAAAACTTATAATATGTTTCTTGATCTTATTGGTCTCATAAATAAGAAATTATTGTTAAAGGGCATCATTTACTATTTGACTTACACATAACTCGTATGCGAGCGGCGAGAGTCGTCGTCGTACATTATAACAAAGCCTCGTATCGTTAGTCGTCGTATATGTCATAACAATGACACAACTCGTATTGCGAGCGAAGCTCGCGTATAATAACAACACAACTCGTATTGCGCGCGACAGCGAGCAATGTATCATTGCGTTCGTTATTTTCATAGTCAACAGTTTCGTCAAAGTCAAAGTCAAAGATGGCTTGGTTTTACTCCGCATTGTTTTTACAATCTTTTCTGATTATGCTGATTTTGATTGATAAATTAATATTAGATGTTACAGTATACTGTTGACGATGGCCAGGTACGATCAAAAATTCTTTGCACAATTATTCATTATTCTTTTATTTCCAGGGTACAGCACACTGTGCGGCGAGGTGGACCGGGCGCGGTCGCTGGTGGCGGTGGTGTCGCCGGCGCAGTACAGTCCGCAGCAGCTGCTCACAGCGCTGCGGCAGCTGCGCGCGCTGCCTGTGCCGCCGGTCGTCGTCTTGTTGCAGGTGAGTGTATATACAGGGCGCGGTCGCTGGTGGCGGTGGTGTCGCCGGCGCAGTACAGTCCGCAGCAGCTGCTCACAGCGCTGCGGCAGCTGCGCGCGCTGCCTGTGCCGCCGGTCGTCGTCTTGTTGCAGGTGAGTGTATATACAGGGCGCGGTCGCTGGTGGCGGTGGTGTCGCCGGCGCAGTACAGTCCGCAGCAGCTGCTCACAGCGCTGCGGCAGCTGCGCGCGCTGCCTGTGCCGCCGGTCGTCGTCTTGTTGCAGGTGAGTGTATATACAGGGCGCGGTCGCTGGTGGCGGTGGTGTCGCCGGCGCAGTACAGTCCGCAGCAGCTGCTCACAGCGCTGCGGCAGCTGCGCGCGCTGCCTGTGCCGCCGGTCGTCGTCTTGTTGCAGGTGAGCTTATGGTCTAAGTAGCAGGAGACGTGCCGCTTGAATTCAGGTTGGCGAGCGAAGCGAGCTCGTTATTTCACGTTAAAATACCGTAGACGAATTGCGATCAAAGCGAGTTCGTTGTTTCACGTAAAAACAATAACATACTTCGTATTGCGAGTGAAGAGAGCTTTTTTATAACAACAAAACCGAGATGAGCTCGTCGTTTTACATCCAAACAATAACATAACTCGTATTGAGAGCGAATCAAGCTCATTGCTTTACATTGTAACAATAACACAATTCGTATAGCTAACACAATTCGTATAGCGAGCGAAGCGAGCTCGTTGTTGTACGTTATAACAATTAAATAACTCGTATTGCGAGCGAAGCGAGCTCCTCGTCTTCCAGTATGTCATTAAGACAATTCGTATTACGAGCGAAGCAAGCTCATGGTTTTAATGCTTATCTAAAATGGTTTTGTTTGACGTATTCATAGGACCTGCCGGACCTGAAGCGTCTGTGCAAGGAGTCTGGCGAGTCGCTGGTGTCGGTGGTGCGCGGGTCGCGGCTGGTGGCGTGGCGGCACGTGCACGAGCGGGATTTTTGGACGCAGCTCAGACTTGCTCTGCCGCTGCCGCCGCCGCAGCATGTGCTCAGACAGGTAAAGTCAACACACAAACTTGCAGTCGTTACTATTAAGTAACGTATTATATTATATGTACCACCATTGTTTCCGAAACAACTTAAAATTAAATGTGACTAAAATTACTTACAGCTGTTACTATACTGTGTTCATTGTAGCTTGGTGATTTGGACAGGTGTCATGAGATTAACGGAGAGCCGTTTGAAGTGACTTTGAAACTGCGTTTGAAAAATCGTCGATAAATTCATACATTGAAACCACTATTGAATATCACTTGTGTAGGTAATTTTAAGCTAAATTCAAATACAGGGTGTTAGGAAACGTAGTACGTTCCTCGAAACCACACGTTTTCTACAAACGCATTTTTTTATTGGCTGTTTTTGTAAGATACGACTTGGCAATGGCCGTCAGCCCTTTTTCTTCTTACTTCTTATGGGTCTAATTGCCACGAAAAGGAAAATGAATACCCTCATCTTATACTGCATGTTGCCATGCAGCTGTCATCTTAGAATTCCACTATTTCTTAAAGCTACAATTCTGAAATGACCACTTGACTTTCTTATCATCTTTATACCTAAGCATCCTCACGCAGGCAGCGAATGTAAAGGATGATTAAGTCCTTTCACCCCGGCTATTGAGTTGCAACTGACCGACCGACAAGCGACTTTTGTGCCAGGACTCACTTGTGAGTGTCGCAAACTCAAAATGCTATTAACTAATTACTTAATTTCGTCGCCGTGTATCCGACGCTCTCGACATTTGGATAAACGCCGCAACACAAGTTTCGAATGTAAAATATAAGGAAAGCAGCAACACTCAAGATACCAATGAGAAGGAACGGAAATTATGAAATCCTAACAAACGCGAAATAAACAAATTTTCCTGTGTAAATAAATATCTACTATTGAAGTAGGTATTGTTATATTATAGAGTTAAATTTAACTTGTGGCTGTTACTCAAACTAGTAAAACTTCA